>CM076576.1:262067098-262357874 GCA_034641835.2 Pinus albicaulis | reverse complement strand
AATTGCATTTTAGACACATATTAATCTAAGTGTATATCCAGCAGTAACGTATTTTAATGAAATGTAAAGTTCCACACACAGAGATTTAATCGCAGACCAAATATATTCAGCAGTGATGTATTTTAATGAAAATTTGCTGTGAAATTAAATGGAGAAACCATTCTATACCTAAAAGAAATACCTGGAACGCAATTGATGATTTTGAGGATTGTGATGATAGCTCTCCTCCCGTGATGCTGATGCTGTCGTGAACAGGACAGATTACCGGGACAATCCAATCCTCCCAGCCAAATCCGGGAACAATCCCAGACCCAGAGGATGTCTCCTCTGCCCCCGTGCCCAGATTTCCAAGAACCAGAGACTCCTCCTCAAACAGTTAAATCTGACCATTCAATCTCCCTTTCACCCCCCCCAAAACCTCCTTATATAAATTTTCCCCCACCGCCATTCAACCTCCTCACCGCCTCTTCTCCATCTAGATAAGGTCTTCTTTAAAGGATGGTACGATTAGCATTTAAGGAGATGTCAGTGGCATTAAAGAGGAGGTGTGATCTTTATGTTTATTTAATCTGTTAAGAAGTATACGGCTTGACTTTGAAGGATATTTAAGATTAAGGCTTATGTTATAATATTTAACTCAACTTTGAGTATATGTATGTATTTTAATTATTTAAAATTTTATTTTCTTTTCATTAATCCTTTTTATATACTTTACGCTAAACCCATATGAATTTTAGTCTGAAACCTTATCATTAATTTCTAACTTAGGTAAGCTTGATATTAGTAGTTAGGTGTACTAGTGCGATGTGGGCGGTATAGGCATGTGTAGCTATCACATGCCTATATCGTTCACATGCTAATATCGTTTTGTATATACTTGGGAATGGGTCGTTACATACTTCCTCCCTTCAGAAAACTTCGTCCCGAAGTTTATGGTTTTATATACTCATATCAATATTGTGTTTTTAGATATTAGAGTGATTGTAGAATGTATGTATTTTAAGATTGAATTTTCGTTTAAATAAGTATGTATCTGTAATTTAAGTGTCACTTCCCATCTTCACTGAACCTCCAAACTATTCTAAAATCATCCTATCCTTCCTAATCTCTTCCACTTCCATCCTATCCATCCTCTACAGGAATATGCCATGGCATCAGTTTTACTGATCCATTCATAGACCTCAAATGATATCAGTGTCAATTACCTTGACCTGACATGCTTGTAGGCATCCGACGGTCATCATCACACGTCTAGGGGAGCGTGACTCGCACAGTCCTCCCATGACTCCAGGTATTGGAGGATAAACAGTGGGCAACACCTCCACTCCTCCCAGTAGGACCAGGGTCAACACCCTATCGTGGGATCTCAGAGAGTCTCAACTGTTCTTGGAAATCTGTCATCACGTAGATTGTTTCGGTAATCTGTTTTTCTGCATGATACTTACTGGTACATAATCTGCAATGTAAACACTCGTACACATATTACAGCATATGCATCTATATTGTTCATAACCAATTGTTACCCATATAACAACCTTTATACATTCAAAATACTTTGACATGTATGATATCAATCCTAGAACTTATATATAAAAAGAAAATTTGTTCACGTAGGTATTAATATGTTCAATAAAATTTCTCTTTTCAGATGCTGCTTCTGTTTAGTTCATTCATGTTCTATTTATGATGCATTTGCTTTGTCCATTTCAATCTATATACCCATATATTTCACTTTTCATATTCAAAATGTAGTTATTCTTTTATTTCCCTTTCCTTGAATCATATTTGAAATGCAATGAAATAAATTGATAGGTATTTTCAGCGATAATGTCTAATCTATGATTTCACATTCTTGCACGGTTAATTTAAATGACATATTGCATATCGGTGTCCATGCACCAGTAAATTTTTAAACAAATAGCATATATCCTGTGTCACTAAAGTGAAGTAGCATTCTATCTTTATGGGTATCCATGTATCAGTGGTTAAAATTCATTCTTACGAGATAAAAAATAAAGTTTTCAAATTCATGGATAAGCTATGACCACTCTGTATACATGACCAGAAAGCAGTGTAATTACGATTACAAAACTGTAAGTTAGGCAAAATAATTGATTGTGTCATACTCTTCCTAGTTAATAAAATCAATGGGAATCAGTGAAGATAGTGATATGTTAATAAAGAATATGGAACCTTTACCCTTAACTCCATATTCGTACAACACTATCATGTTTGTTATGTAAACATAGTGAGAGATGGACCTCTATACTAAAAGAGCTTTTATTATCGTTATAAAAGGCTAACCAGTGTGAATCCATTGAATAGTATAACTTATATAATACTGATCTTACGAACATGTGGACTACTAGAATCTTATAACAAGCCTGAGTATCACTATTGGTCCAGTATGGCTATTTCCATAATAAGTATTCCATGTGAAATAGGTGAAGCAAGAAGGTCTCTCTTATATACGAGTAGATGCTATATCAGATAGGATTCAACCTTTATCAAGCCTTGCCATTACTTCTATCCTGATTCATACTTAACTAGTGAATGGTATAGGTGTTACTAATAGTGATGGAAACAACATAATGTGTTAAAGCAGATACATGTACGAGCTTATTGACGTGGAAACACACAGGTCAACTACATGCTAGGTCATGATTGGAACCGTATTCAGACAGACTAAGTTAACATGATTACTAGAATGATATGAGGTTACAACCTGTGATTAGCTTAACTACTTAGATAGGGTGATATCTTAGGCATAATACGTGTCACTACCACCTTCTCTCTTATAGAGCTTGCTTATAGGTAATGATATACCAGTAAATGAATCCGAGATACAAGAGCTTAGTACATTTACGATACAGGTTCATTACAGGATCGCTTAGAGCACTTTTAACCATGCTTTTATATGTAAGCTCTAATCCAAATAGATATGGTATTACACTTAGTAAGCTATGAAGATCATACGGTTCAGTGTCACCCATACATTGCACTCACTCTTATTATGGTTATACACTCCTTGTTATTGCCAAATACACGTGTTGCTTAAGCTTATTGATCAATATTTATTATGAATACTTTATTAATTATAACCATTGTTATAATCACAACTGTAATTAATAGAATCAAGTAGAACACAGTTATTGCACTAATAATAAGCAGATACGTATGTTATTAGAATACCTGTATTTTAGAAAATGAGTGCCATTTGTGAGTATCCATCCTATCGCTTCCCTTTTGTTCCCATAGATATGGAACATAGTTAATCTCATAATGGCACTGGACAAATTGGCAGATAGAATAACCACCAAGTAATGGTAATGATTATGTCATCCCAATCTTATCACTTATATAAGTAGTAGTAAAACCATTACACTATTATGATAAGCTTTATTATGAGAAAATCCCATGAAATCATAATCACTATGCACTTAGTATCCATATATGCCTAATTACTCCTATATGAGCACTGTGAATGTTCCTTTACCTCATCTATATGCATAGAATCATACAGTCAATCTATGATATGGAACTCGGTCAATGGTAGAGATAGGTAGTACTAAGGTCATTAAGGGGATAGAGTCACCACTATTACATGAACGTGAGCTTGTATCCTTATTGTTATATGAGATGGTGGTACTCATTCAGATCAAAGCTTAGAGAATAGGTAACCCTAATGAGAAAACCCATTGTACTAGTAATATGCTACAAGCTTATACTACTTAATCAAAGTAATGGGAATATCGTAATCAAGCATTCTAATAATAAGTACTAGTAGTTAATGTGATAAGCTAACTGCAAGCCCGCATAGTTATAGCACTAGTTAAGTAATCATGTATCCATAATGTTGAACAAATAGTAAGCATTCACCTAATTAACTTTATTCACTCAGATTAGTATGAGTAAGTTATGTAATAAGCTTGAAATTGCCTATACCACTTAGATATGGCACTCTAACCTATTCACTATACTGTACGTACACTTTTATATCCATAATGAACACTAGCCCCTACCGTATCGATAGAGATAAGCTCTTGGTTCCTATTATGGTGTACTCATTGGAAACAAGCTCATACGTATTAAGAGTAATCACTTAGTATTGAGATAAGCTTAGTACAAGCTATTATGGAAACTACGCTAATACAGATGATATAGGCTGGTTATGATACAACACCTAAGCAGATAGCTTATAACAATCATACATATTGTAATCAATGATGTGACTCTTTCTTATAACAATGGTACTAATACTGGGATATCACTAGCTCAGATAAGAGTGACAATACCAGAATAGGTTGCAGTGCTCATACCAGTTCTATTAATCATACATTCTTGACCTAATCATTATCCTGTGAATATAAAACAGATTCCATGTATTCAAGTAAACAAAAGAGTCACACCATATTAGCTTAGAAGAGTAACTGTTCTAGCTTATTGATCTAAGTAAGCTATGATCTTTTGACTATTCATAGTATTACCATATCTTACCACTAGTTTACGAGCAATGGGAAGAATTATCATGAAGTTGATCTTGGAGGTATATGTAATCTTCATAATCAATGAACATTACTATTCCAACCAAATAAGGCTAGTTTCTATTAGGTAAGCTTAGTGGAAACACAATGGTAACCAAAGAGTGATACATACGCTAAAGGTTTCATATTGCTTATTTGTTATTGATAAGAGAACTAATCACTAGTATTGAACACACTGGAATTGGAGATTACTGCTTGTTCTTTAGAGCTTACTGATGACCTCTTAACAATCCTTATAAAGCTGAACACAAGTCAAAGTGAATCCATACTATGATATCAATGAGCAATGGAATTAGATCTAACCATTATACAAACTCGAACACTTAGAGTAATAGTACTAACGTATATGTGTATTTTATATTTTATATTGTTTAGTATCCATAGTTGGTGAAGCTTTATGCCTATCAACATCCTAGTCGATTAGGCTTATACTCATATCGAACCAAGCTTAATGAGCTCTATCACTAGTATCGTAATTACAATCAACTCTATTTGATCATTACTAGCTAGCTTGTAAGCTCATTTCGAATCAGCTTCTATCCTATAAAGTAATGGGATTTAGACTTATCTTAGTAATAGCATGGGGTATTAGCTTGAATATGACGAATAATAGATATGAAGTTGACCCAGCTAAAGTGGTGAATATGGATACTAGCTTAAACTATTGATTTTTTTTTTTTTTTTTTAACTTATAATCAATAAATATTTTAAAATTTAATAAATACAAAATCAACGGTTTAATTGAACCATATATGATATATTATTTAAACCATAGGATATATATTATCAAACCAAATGATACTTTAAACCATACGATATATTATTTAAACCAAATGATTTTATTTAAACCATAGGATATATATTATTAAACATGTTTCACAATTGACAACGACACATACCCCTGGCCCGACAACGACACCTCTGTGCATGAGTTTGCCTCGGTGCCAAGAGTTCCCATACGCACGTTAGCCACGCTGGGCGGTGTTGGTGTAGTCGGTTATCAACTAATCGGAGGTATTAACCCACTATAATTATACCCGCGAAACCTTATTTCTAATCATTAAAATTCTGTATACTATGCTGATGCTCAAATGGCCAGAGGTGAAGGTAATCCATGGCTTTATGGAGTTATGGACCATGCTCGGCTGTCCCTTTTCTCCTTTTGAATTCCATCCGCTGGATTTCGTACGATGCAAACGGACGTACTCCCTAGCTGAATGCCGAACTTAGTAAAGATTGGAATATGTGTGAGTCACTGATATGATTGAATAACATTGGGGTAAAGTGAATGGATGACTCTGTGGTCATGTGGGTGACATGGGTCTCAACGTTGATGTTAGGAGCACCTCTATTGCACACAATTTTAGAGTGCAGAAGAAGAGACAGGGCCGGAAGAATCCGTGTGATGCGCTGGTGGATAACATGTATTCTCATTGTATTGATTTCTCTGGCCTCCGGATTCTTGTGTGGGATGGTGGGATTCTTTATCGCTCATTTCTCTATCATAAAGCCTTCTCCCGTCTCAACATACTGTAAAATTATCACCAATAGTGTAGATCTTCGGTCCTCCAAGGTTTGTTAGCTTGGCTTTATGAATTATAATTCCCTTTACAGTTCCACTTCTTTTGTGGTCAATAGTGTATATTGTCCATTTTTAAATTAAACTCCCTTTTCTTTTCATTACATTATGTCATAATCTTTAGGTTGAATAGCAATACGGAGGCCTTCATTTCACTATATTGCTCTCTATATGATAACAGTGGACAAGAACAACTCAGGGTGTTTGAAGTTTTCATTTTTTATGAGGGATTGTCATTCATCACCTGTTCCTTTTACTTACTATTCTAAGCATTTTTTTCTTTTTTTCTTTTTGAGTAATCAGGCAACTGTGTGTCAAAAGGGCTCGAGTTTGTCCGTATTGATGGGAGTATACTTTCTAAGGACCGCCAAGCTGCTGTACAAGCATTTTGTTCAAGGCCAAAGGTAGGATTACAAGAAGAAATATAAAAAAATGTTGCACAACTCACTTTGCTGTTACGGATGACATTCTTACTCATATTAGACATCTTAATATTGCTATTAAGGTATGATAGAAATTGAAAAGTTTGAAAAGTCTGGAATTTGTATGAAACCTCTAATGAACTTCGAATTTTATTGTTGTGAAACAAATCAAGCAATTTGAAAATGAGTAAATCCGATTTTTGTGAGAAAACCTTGTAAAATGAGGAAGACTGCATCTAGTAAATAGGGTGTGTTCCTTGAAATAAATGGTAACTTCACATTATTTTTCCAACTGTTCCATGGCTTTGTGTTTTGGATTCTTATGTGTGTTCAGGAGGAAGACTGCATCTAGTAGAAGCAAACATCTTTGCTAATTAATGTGTTTGAATGTCGTTACTTGAATAATAACTCATAATGGGAAAGAATGCGTTATTTGAACCAATGTTGTTCATCAATACATTCTGACTGTGTAGACTGTTTACATTACAATTAATCTCTATATTATAACTTTGTAGTCTGTCTTATGTACATGGTTTTATTTTTAAGTTCTTTCTGTACACTGACATATACAGTTGCTAGGGTCAAAATGTAAGTCAATTTTTCAAATTAGGCTCATGACATAGAAAGCCCCCCAATTCCTATCATCACTGCTGATACACTAGGATCTCATGACAAACTTAGCAACAGGTGCAAGCTCCGTATTTTAATTGCTATAAGTTGAAACAACCATACAAGTATCGGGTAGACAACAACACATTTCAAAGACAGGGCTCTGCTATCGTAGAGAAGAAGTATTATTCATTTGACACATGGAAGACTGTTCACCTTAAAAGATCTAGTACAACGTAACGTTAAATTTTGAAGTACTCTCAACAACAATAGCCATTGTTAATTTACTGGCTTGTTAACACTTTCAGCAAAGAGAGGAAAAAAAAACATTCAAGCAAGCAGAAACTTAGAAACAAAATTTAATGGGCCTATAAGGTCCCTAAGGTTTCAAACTGTGGCTCCAATACCATGTGTAAGGTCTCTGTTCATCATTTGAAATAAAATAGTTATCTGATTTCTTAATTTAAGCAGAAATTAAATTGAAAGAGGATTTAAACATAAAATCTAATGAGAGATTCACGGTTTAACTTAATTTTAAGTTCACAAACACAATAACTAGCTGATGCTGAAACACAATAACTAATTGATGCTAAGAGGAATACTTGGAAACGGTGAGATCCAAACCAGAATTTAGTCGATGATTGCTGGATGAACCAAACAAGCTGATAATTGCTGGAACTGTGATCCTTCTCTCCAGCTGAGCGGACAGATTTCAGAACCAATATGTTCCTCCCAGCCAATTTAGGATTTAATCCCAAATCCAAAGGACGCCTCCTCTGCCCCCGTGTCCAGAATTCCAAGAACAGTAAGTCTCCCTTCCATAGTTTATCAATTTCATCAAAACAGCTTATCCCCTTCAAGCAGAATTTCATAAAACACTCCCGTGATCATCACCTCCAATTTCATGCCCGAACAAAAAGACCCCCTCCTCTTCATGTCTCATGGTTTAAATAACCATCCCCTCCACTGCCATCATATTCCTCCACCGCCCTAACATCACTTCCACCGCCACAACTCCATCGAGATTTTATTTTCATTAATGAAGGAATGAGTGTCATTTAATAAATGAGAGTCTGATTTGTCTTTATGGAAATGTCATTCGAATAATTGATGGTCATAATTGTCATATATGGTTGTTTTATTCAATGTGTTTTTAATTTAATTAATTATTCTTTAAAGTTTAATTTTTATTTTTGGATATTTATATTTACTTAATTACTTCATATTTTAATTATGTTCTTTTAGGAGTCCAAAAAATATAAATATACTTAGTTGTATACATATAGATATGTATGTATATATATTTTTAATTGATGTTTGTCTTTTGTTTTTATCATATTTTGGCAAGGACAAAATATAAGGTGGTTTTCAATTTGTTTTCAAACTTAGGGAAATCTTCAATATTAGCAGGTACGTATACTAGTGCGATGTGTGCGATATATGCAGGTGTAGCTATCACATGCGTATATCGTATACACGCTAATATTATTTTGTTTATAACCTGAGAATGGGTCGTTACAGGAACAAAAAACAATTGTTGAATTCTATGCCTGTGCTCTCTTTTAACAATTCAATCCATGCTATAATTAGAAAATTTTAATTAGACAACTACAAATTTAGAACTATAGTTGTGATTGACTTAGTTAACTGAGGTTGAACTGAACTCTCTCCAATCATAACTTGGAGTTTATAACTCGTCCTTGCCTCAATCTAAACTGAAGCTCCCAATTGATCTTATCCCAAATTCGAACTACTGTTTGGAGACCTAGTTAACTGACCCTCTAACTCCATGCATGAATCTACTAACTTGTTCATCTCCACGAACTCGTATTTGAAAAAAGGAAGACACCTCATAGTCTTTTTTTGGCTAAGGCACAAGCACAAAGAAGACCTTCTCTTGCTATACTTTTCAACACTCCCTTTTAGCGAGGAAGGTGCTTTTGTGTAATGACCCATTTTGACCTAAAAGGGACATAAGGATATTAGCATGCGTATGATGCATGCTTATGATAGCTAAATATGCATGCATCACATGCACTGCATATATATATATATATATATATATATATATATATATATATATATATATATTTATAGTTGTGAAAAGTCCAATTATTAAAATACAAAGTAAGATACAAATGAAAGGGAACTATAACATTAATGATTATATTAACAAATATAGAACCTATAACATATTATTGTTAATAATTAAATCATAATATAAAATTATACATTTTTTAAATTAAGAAAATAAGATTTATATCAAAAGGGGACCAATGGATATAATTAGAAGACATGAATGATATAACATATAAATATAAGATTAATAATAAAATATAAAGTAAATTAAAATAATTTAAATTAAAAAAAGTAATAAATTTGAATTAAAAACTATGAATAAAATTAAAGTGAAACATTATAAATAAAAATCCAAAGGTACATTACGGAGGAATTAGACCGTCGCTGGAGTGCGGTGGGAGGCAGATGACAGAGCTTCTCTTTCAAGTGTTGAAGGAGAACAGAGCCAACAGACCCAGACTAAAATGAAGGCGGTGGAATGGAAGGTATAAGGAGAAAGGAATGAACAGAGAGCGGGGGAGGAAAAATAAGGGAGAACTAGAGGAAAGCATCAAAACAAAGAAAGCCAGACACAGAGAAGCTTGGATTGTTCTTGGAATTCTGGTCACGGGGGCCAGACGATTTATCTTCTAGATCTGGGGACCGTACAGGTAGACCCCAGATAGGCTGGGAGGTAAGATTGGTTTGGTTAACTACGGTAACGAGAATATCAACAATACAAACAGTCAATTTCCAGGTATTCTCCTCAAATCTAAGCTATTTTTTTTAAATTCTAGTGATTTACTGAATATTATTCCAAAATTGGATTTTATTTTGTTAATTGACGTGTTGCACAATTTCTCTTGTTAAAATTATTTCGAATTAGGGCCTTACATGTACAATTTCTCTGGTTAAAATTATTTCGGAATTAGGGCCTTACATGTACAATTTCTTTGGTTAAATTATTTCCAAATTAGGGCCTTACATTTTCGAAGAACCTCGTCCAACTAGATTTGTCTCCAGCACTACCATGTTCTTCGATGCTGCAATTACTCCCTATAAACTAGAAGACTTCCCTACTTTCTTCTGTGGAATCTGATCAGAAGACTTGTTCTTACCAACCAGGCTTTGCAAGTCTATCACCTCGGTCATAAGTGTCGTGTACCCTGTTTACCTCTGTGGGTGCTTCCTTTGGGTGAAGGTGATATTGGAAGATTCAACTCTCTCCTGATCTCCTTTAAACAAATCTTCTGCCCACTTGACTCGAACTCTCCCTATACTGGGAGTCACTGATTAAGTTGCTACCTCCACTCGCCCTAGGCTATGGTCCTAATCAACTTCCTCTTGGTTGGCCCAACTGCCAACTAGCTAAGACTCAAATTGAGATACTGTCTGAGGCTCCATCTTGAGAGCTTTATCCTGCTCTCTCTCAACCATTACTTATTTATTCTGAGAATTTCCTGCCTTGCTGCTCAAGACTGTAACTATCTCTACCTGAAACTTGTAAAGATTCTTCACCTCGACACCTATTTGCTTCTTACATCTAGAAGCTAAGTGTTGGAGGTAAGCCTTACCTTTGCTGAAGATGACATCATAACCCTTGTTCTCAAGGGTAGCTAACGAAACAGGATTATGCTTTAATCCCAGAACATAGAGGACATCTTTGAGATGAAGAGGATTACTTGAATCCCTTTGAAAACTAACAATACCAGCTCCTCTAGCTACATACATGCCATCATCTCCTAGCTCAATTTGAAACTGCATGTCGTTCTCCTTCGGGTAGCTTCTTCTTGTTCCCGGTCATGTGGAAGGAAGCTCCTGAATCAATATACCATACACTGTTGTTTGCTGAGCTTTCCATGCAAGCTATCAACGAGAAATCTTTCTCGAACTGGGCAAACAATGCATATACCTTTGGTGATGTAGCTACATGATCCTTCTAGGACTCCTTTCGATTAGGACACTTAGTGGAATAGTGTTCAAATTCATGGAAATGGAAGCACTTGATCTTGCTTTGATTCTTCTTCTTCTTCTCGCCCTTCTGACTGGGCTCAGCCTCTCCTTGGCCCTTTTTTCCCTTGACTTTGCTTGCCAGGGAAAGGTTCTCCTCGTCCTCTATGTTTGTTGATCTACCATCTCTAATCCCTCTCCAGCTTTCTGTTGAGATTTGTAGCTTGGGAGGTACTCCAAACCCTAGGCTAGTGGGTTTTGGAGGAATGGGCACACAAATATGTTTGTGGGATTAGAATCCAAGCTTGTGGGCTTTGCACCCAAGCATGTGGGTGTGAAATCGTGATGATATTTGAAGATGTGAGTGATGGAGATGATATAGGATCTCGAGAGGAATCAAAGACAACGAAAATCAACGAAATCTGAGTTGTAGAAATGGAGATATTAATTTTTGAAGTTATTGTGTGGGCTTGCACAAGGAAAGTCAAGTCGGCCTAGTGTTAAGAGGCCTAATGATAACTGGACAAGCCCACTTGGATGCTTTGATGGAGCCCTTATGTTTGGTATAAATATAAGGTGATTGTGTGTGGTTAGAATACACCCCAAGTGCATCAAACATCACTAATACATATCTGAAATAGGCCGAGCTCAAGAGGAGGACATGGCGTGAAATTTGGGGATTGTTTGGGGTGAGTTTGCATCCATAAATGGGCCTAGATGCTGCAGTAGGACAACTGCAAGCCTTGATGTCATTTCTGGGCAGATTGTGTGGGTAATTTTGTATTTTGCTGGTCTGAATCAAGAGCAGGAGGCAACCGCTTGGAGTGAGGGAAGTTTTGGTCTGTTTCTAGGGTGGTTTTGTATGGGATTTACAACTGTTCATGAGGCCACAACCCAGTTAGCAAATAGAAGTAGGCCGTAGGCCCTATTGTCCCTAGAACAGGGAGCCATGATGGTTGTTTAGGGGCTGGGAAGTAGTCCAAGGCAGTAAAAAAGAAGAGCAAAAGGCAATGGAAGAGGCTACAACAGTTGAGGAGGTTTCGGTGGAGGGAAGAGGAGCTGAAGAAATGTGTCATCAACCCTAACCAGGACCATGACCTACAACAGTTGAACAAACCTAAGACAAACGTATGTATTGGTGAATTCGTAGTTGTTTTGATGCAGGTGGATGGTGTCCTAGGAAAGGACAATTTGTGAAGTCTGTTGGCAGCCAAGAGGAAGGGTAACCATAGTGACTGGATGCCCTAACCAGTGAGAAAATACAACATTGTATTGGACACCCGTGGTCTGTTGGACGACAGGGTGAGAGTGGACCAAGCGTGGGCCTAGAAGAGGCAGAGTTGGAGTACTGTAAAGAACAACTTGCAGAGGATTATAGAGGCTTGGTTCAAGACCTAAGGAACAAGTCTCTTGAAGGACTACGAGATTTTAGAAGTTACAGAAGAAGAGCTCAAAGGTCTGATCAACCAGGAGCAGTTTGTAGCCCTGGACTTTCCTTGTGGAGAAGGAAATCTACAACAGAAGTTGGGCAATCCTCGATGCCCTAAGCTCATTGTTGGAGAAGGACATTCGACAATGATAGTAAGAAGCCCTTCGGCCCTAAGTGTGTCTTCATGGAGTAGCACAGGAAGGCACTAGTGGAGAGAAAGTCCCAAAGGAGTTGAGGAGCAACAGTGTGCAGTTGAGAGTTGTTCACAAATGGAGTTGGGAACGACTTGACAAGAGTCTCGATGTGTTAATGCATTGAAGGAATATTGGTCAACAAGAGAGAAGATTGGAGTTGTGATTCAGTGGCCAAGTGGACTTGGTGCATTGATAGAGGCGTTGATTTTTGGTAGCATCGGATGTGCTCTAAGTCTCAAATTTCGCAGGGAGGCTTGGACACATGTATTCCTGAATACCCAAAAATCGTTTTGGGAAATTGAACTTGGATAAGGTTTTATTAAAATAATTAATTATTTTTAATGAAAGCCTAAGTCTAAACTTATAGAATTAAAATAATTAAAGTGTATTAATAGAACTGGGTGTGAATCTTCTAGAAAAAGATGAATATCAAGTCAAGTTAATTTTAGCCCTTGGTTATGTTTTAATCCGGGCCGTTGATTTCTCAACAAGAAGATTATAGGAAGACATATTGGGAGAGAATCTAGAGATCGATTTCTCAAGTGAGTAGCGCAGAGCAGCTATAGAGATCATCGAAGTGATTCTTGCAGTGAGGGATAGAGATAATTTCCGGTTGGAGATATTTTTCTTGAGTTGGGAATACATCGTAGAGAAGGCAAAGAGAAAACCAGAAGAGTCAGCGTAAGGACTATGTTGGGCAACGCAGAGGCAGCGCTGAGCCTTTGAGGAGATACACTATTTTGCTAAGGGTCAGATCAGATCCAGTGTCGGGAACCGGGGTATGAGACCGGAGGGGTAGAGGATCGAGCATCCAGCCAACAGCCGCAGTCCCCAGCAGTTGTGACGCAGATTTGTGTAGAGGTTGCATAGAGGCAGCGTGGGGCTTGTCACTTTAGGGTTGGGTGAGTGCCGGATCTCCAATGTTAGTGTGAGGCAATCCTCACTAATTATCTTCCAGTTAGATTCTCTGTTGGATAGCCAAATTTGGGCATCTAGATTGTATTCATAAATTACTGCTTAATAATACAAACCCTCAGTTGTTGCACCGGTTTTCCCGCATTGGGTTTTTCCGAGGACATTAGTCCAAAATAATGGTGTCATATGTGTGTTTATTTCTACTTCCTCAGTTCTTGTTTCCGCATATAATTTTTATGTAGTGAAGGTTGTAGTGTGATGTATTCAGTGTTTTCCATAGAGAAACTGCAAATAAATTGTTAAGTAAAGATTAACAATTAGGTGAATATTTTCCATTTGCTACAATAGGATTCCAGATTTAGGAATTTTCACATGGAATCATAGTGCATGTGAAGCAAGAGAGTAGAGCAGGAAGAGGCAGCGCTGAGCAGAAGAGGGAGATCAAATAGCTGCATAGGCAGCAGATCGAATCCCGAGAGGGATTATGCAGTCCAGGCCATGAGGGCAAGATTCTCAAGGAAAATCTCTCTCTGAGTGAGTCGACAAAGAGGTAAGATTTCCAGTTCGTGATTTGTCAATGGCAGAGGGAGCAGCGTAGAGTAGTCTACTGGTGGGACGCATTTTTTTGTTGTAGCAGTTGCTGGTGCAGAAAGCATCAGAAGAAGGAAGAAGAAGCATACTGAGGGAATTCTGACCTTAGAGAATTTCTTGCCCAAGAAATTCTGATTTCCCGTGCTGAAGCAGCAAAAACCGAGTTTTATTTGGCTTACTCCAATAGGGAGTGCATAGCGCCAGCTGAACAGAGGGTTAGAGGTAGCAGTTCGACATTTGGTTGGGTGAGATGGCAGCCACCGAGATGTGTGAACAGGATTAGTTGGAGGGTGCCTCCAACTGTTGATTTTTGTAGCATCGGAAAGTGATCTAAGTCTCAAATTTAGTTAGGAGGCTTAGAAACATGTATTCCAAGGAACCCAAAAACTATTTGTGGAGATTTTACTCGGTTCATATTTTATTAAAATAATTAATTATTTTAATGTAGACTAAGTCTAAACTTAGGGAAATTAAATAATTAATGGGTATTAATAAAATAGTGTGAATCTTCTAGAGAACGAAGATAAAGTCAAGTTTTAATCTTAGCCATTGATTAGACTTCTAATATGGGTCGTTGATTCATCAATGAGAAGATTATAAAAGAAGGCTTAAGGGTCATTTGGAAAGTAAGCCTGACAAGCATTCAGTAACCCGAGGGAAGTCGATTATGAAGGAATTGAATTCGATTTCAGAGGGAGATTTGCAGGGCGGAGGAAGCAGAGGGCATCAACAGTGTTAGGGCTAAAGGAAAGAAAGACGTAGAAGGGCAGAGGAGCAACGCAGAGGCCTCACGCAGTAGTGACGCAGTTTCACGCTGGCTCTGCAGATAGAGGCATGCATGAGTGATGGAGTGAGGGCCAGTGAGTCCCTCAAGTGTCAGAAATTCTCCGAAGGTTCGGAGAAGAATTATCTCAGGTGTATCTCAAGAAGTTTCTCAGTTATTTCTGCCAGTCTTTCCTTGTAAAGAATTTACTGCTGAAGATTAATATATAAAGCCTCTTCTGCTGCACCGGTTTTCCCACATTGGGTTTTTTCGGGGCAATTGTCCAAAAATAACTGTCATTGTGATTGGTTCTTGTGCTTGCATTTTACTGTTCTCTATATGTACTTGAGTGATACCTGCAGTAGTGTTTATTTTGAAATTTACTGTAAGGGTTTTGTAAATAACTTATTGTGGAAATAAGTAGGAGAAATAAATCTATAACTGCTGTAGAATTTCAGAATTTAAATTTCACATGGTATCAGAGGTGAGTAACAGGATTGGAGACTCTGCGATGGAACAAAGTCTAGAAGTTGCTGTAGCAGCAACTCGAAAGGGTTCACGTAGTTCTCCAGAGAGAAGGGAAAGCATGGAAGAACAAGGAGATCACGACATCTCTGTATTGGCCTCCAGACTGGAAGAAGAATTTGCTTGCCTATCAAACTCGGCTTTTCTAGAAGTCTGGTATATTGAGAGTGGAGCTTCTTCACATATGACGGGAGTACGAGAATGTTTCTCAAGCTACCAGGAAGAGAAGATGAATTTTCAGATCACCATGGGAAATAAGGTGAAGTGTACCCCTGTTGGGAGAGGTACCGTAGTGTTTCAAACTGAAGATGGCAATAAGCTTCGGGCCACCAATGTGCTACATGTGCCTGGTTTGGGGTTGAACTTACTCTCAGTGTCTCAGCGACAAAACAAGGGCTATGACTCTACTTCATTGGAAAAAGAGTATATGTCAAACACCCAAGTTGGAAGAAGAAGGCACAAATATGAGTCAGGAGCAATAAACTGTATAAGTTGCAGCTCGAATCTCCAATGGCACTGATAGGCAACAATGATGAGAAGGATTGAATGAGCTATGGCACAAAAGAATGGGGCACTTACACTGCGGGGCTTTAAGAATTCTCAAGAATACCATCATAGGAGTTGCAGATTTGAGCACCAAACGAGATGACGTTTGAAGAGGGTGCATACTAGGGAAGTACGCCAAGGCAGCCTACACCAGGAGCAGAAATAGGGCTAAGAGTGTGTTGGGATTGATACACTCAGACATCTGCAAACCAATGTCCACTAGAGCTCTTAGTGGTGCCGAATATTTCGTCACCTTCATTGATGACCATTCCAGGAAAACTTGGATCTACTTTCTGAATATGAAGGATGAAGTTTTTGATCGATTCAAGGAGTTTAAAGCTCTGGTTGAGAATCTAACAAGAAAGAAAATAGAGATAATGCTATCAGATAATGGCGGAGAATACATTGATAAAGATTTCACAGAATTCTGCGCAAGGGAAGGCATCAGAAAAGAGTGGACTGCTCCATATAATTCGGAGCAGAATGGATTTGCAGAAAGGAAGAATAGAACTATTGTGGAGGCTGCAAGGGAAATGTTGTATGATCAGGACATGCCCAAATTTATGTGTGTTGAAACTTGTAACACAACTGTATATGTTCAGAATAAGATTCTGTGAAAATTTCTAAATCCAAATTACAGAAACCTTACTGCAGTATTCTGATTTACTTCTCCTACTTGTTTGATTTAATTAACAAGTTATTTTTTCTGAAATATTTAGTAAAAAATCAAAGTAAATACTACTGCAGCCTACACATACATACAAATCAAGAATTGAAGAATAAAGCCCATATGACAATGGACACAATATTTTTCAGACAAATGTCCTCGGAAAAACCCAATGCAGGAAAATTGGTGCAGCAACTCTTAAAGGGTTTTGTTATTATGCAGAATTTCGAATACATTCAAGGGCACCAGACATGGTTTGCCCAAACAGAGAAATTCATGGTAGATGTACCTCTATCACTCGAAGACAGAAAATATGGCTGATTCAACTGAGGATGAAGAACCCCATAGGTGCCTACGTAGTCACTGCGTCACCCTTCAGTGTGGCTGTGTCACACCTTCTAGATCTGCTGAAAACGAGCCCTTTTCTAGCCCACTGGAACCTTAGCGCTGCCTCTCCCGACATTGTGTCAGCCCTACGACCCTGCTAGAGCCTCTGCATAGCACTGGTTGGCCCAACATTACCCAGACTTGAGCCTACGAAGCCTCTGAGCAGCTCTGGTTTGGCCTGCATCATCCTTGCTGAGCCTACGCTGCTCTGGCTTGGCCTGCGTCATCCTTTTTGGGTCTCTGCGTTGCTCTGGTACAGATCTACCTCTTTGTTAGTGTATCGTCGGCCTCAATTCTAAAATCCCACTGTCGATCTGCCCCTCACTGCACTGCAAGCTCAAGTGCTGCTACTATGTGTGTGTTCTCCAATTGACCCTAAGCCGTCCTTTAATACTTTTCTCGTCGAACATTCAATTGTTGTGATCTAATCTCTAATCGATGGCTAAGATTAGAAAATACTTGATCCACATCACTTAGAACATTTTCACCCACATGTCTAAATTAATTCGTTTTAATTATTTAATTTCCCTAAGTTAGACTTAGGGTTTCATTGCTACCTCAAAAATCTCAATGCTACCTCAAAATCTCAACACTCTCTCTTAGCACGGAGTGTGCTCTAGCAATACATTTGTAGAAATTTCTGAATCTTATACTTTATGTAGAAATTATTACTGTTAATTCGGTTATGCTCCTCCTACTTATGCAAGTTCTTAACTGAATAAATTCAAGTTAAAATCAAAGCAAAACACATAACAAATCTCTACCAATCCAGATCTAGAATAAGCACATGCACACATTGGCAAAGTGACACAATTATTTATGGACAAATAATCCCCGGAAAAACCCAATGTGGGAAAACCGGTCTCTAACTGCTGGAGGGTTCTATTATTAAGAATATTTCTGAATACACAAATCTGGGTTCCAGATCTGGAAAACCCGACAGAGAAAACACTAGATCTACAACTCATTGGCTGATCTAGGGCCAAAATAATGATTGATCCATACCCTCAAATGGGATTTACAGAACTCAGCCAAGATTAGGGCCTATAAACCCTAGCACTGCCCCTGAAAGGCTTTGCGTCAGCTTCTGAAGTCCTCCAAACCTTCAGCACTGCTCCAGAAGGGACTGCGTTACCCCAGATTGGGTGACGCAGTCACTACGCTGCCCCTGAAGGGTCTCTGCGTAACCCGTGAGGGTTTCCTGCTGAAAATCACGCTGTCCTTGCAGTTGCTGCTATTGGCTTCCTCTGCGATGTCCTTGAGCTGATCTCTGCCTCTTATGTATTCTAGACCCCGAGATCAGATCATCCCCTTGGTCTAAATTCCCCTCTCTATAGCTAAAGCACTTCTGAGTATTTTTAGCAAACCTTGCCCTAGAATCTCAGCTTAGTTTTAGTGCTCTGCCTCTGTGTGTCTTTACAATGACCCCAAGCCTTTCCTTTATACTTTTCTCGTTGACAAATCAACGACCATGTTCAGATCTTGAATCAATGACTAAGATTAAAATAAAGCTCGATCCATGTGATTTAAGACAATTTCATCACATGTTTAATTAAATTCACTTTAATTATTTAAGTTTCCTAAGTTTTAACTTAGGAAATACACTTAAAATAATTAATTAATTTAATATCTCCTAAACCAGATGAAATTTCCCAAATCCATTTATGGGTCTTGTAGATTAAGTGTACTCTAGTCCTTCCTTAAAATTTGGGACCTAGTGCACAACTGATGCTACCCCAAATACACAAAATCTCAACACTCCCTCTTAGCATCAAGGGTGTGCTCTAGCAATACATCACACTTATGCATTACATGATTTTGGGAACTGGTTCTGTGTCAAACATACTTGGCCCGCCGCCACTCAACTCGTACCATCGCTACCTATGACCACTGCAACCACTGTACTACAACTCCCTGTCAATATGCTGCATCTGTGCTGCTCATAGCATTGCCACTGTTGATCTGCTTCACTGCAACTTTAGTTGTTGAGAGAAACAACTGAATCTCCTACCCAATTTTTGACAAACAAGTTTGATGGGCTGCATACTTATCACTGAAGCTCCATAGGCTACAGATCTGTGCTAACATGTAAAGAACGATGCACAACTGCAACTTTGTCTGCGTAATCAGACTCCCTCTGCACTACTGAAGTCACATTAGCTCCTTGTGCTGAAATCTATCACGCTGCTGCTGCACTGCGTTGTCCCTCTGAAGCACTCTGCGCTGCTGCAGCTCTGCACTGCGTAAGTAGTACTTCTCCGCGCTACTGAAGTCACATCAGCCTCTACGTTGCTGCTGCTTTGCTCTGCGCTGATCCTCACAGTGTTCAGATCTGCCTCTGCCTCTACCTCATCTGTGATCTATGCACCCACTGCTCCAATTGTCCTGCTACTGTCTTAAGGCTATCGTAGGTCACTTGTGATCCAAGAGATGAGCCGCTCAAGGATCCCGCCTCTCTTTCATGTAGCTCCTCTACATGTCCATGTCACCCCACCTTCGTGGTTCATGAGCACTCATGGCTGCATCATCTCCTGACCCATCATCTGCCACAGTTGCTTTGGAAGAAGATTCTTCCTTGTCCATTTTCTTATCCGGACAATGGCTTGCAAAATGTCCCATTTCACCACACTGGAAGCACTTGATCTTTGAAAGATCCTTCTTCTTGTTTGGCTACTTCTTCAATTCCAAGGCTGCATCCTCCTCATCTTCCTTCTTCACTTTGCTCAATCCTGGGCTGTGCTGCCTCTTGGTGAATCTGCGGAGTTCTTCTTGACGCAGAATTGACCACAAGCTGTCCCAATCTCGGAGGTCTGCTCTGCCCAAGATACTTTGGACAAAGGTTTCCCACTCATCCGTCACTGCATTGAGGGCAGTCCTGACTATCACAACATCATCCACGGTTGCACCCGTTGCAGTTAGCTGATCTCTGATTGATTGCAGTCTGAAGAGGAAGTGCTCCATGTCTTCTCATTTGGTCATCATGAATGACCTCATTTGGTTCTCCATCAACAATTTTCTTCGGACAGACTTTCCCTCATATAGGGAAGTCAAGGCCTTCCACATCTCGTTAGTTGTCTTCTTTTCAGCTACGTGTGGTACAATATGGTCCTTGATACCATCCATTATCAACCACTTGGCATGCCCAACAACTTCCTTATGCTTCCGAAGGAGATCCGCATCTGTTGGTGTAGCCAGAGTCTGCTCTGCATGGTCTCTTAGATTATATGCCTCAAGGACAATCAGGATCCTTGCCTTCCAAATTGAAAAGTTGGAGAGGCCATCCAGCCTATCCTGATCACGCAGTCCATGAGGATCCATCTACTTAGAATGTGTCAGAACTTCCTTTTCTCTTTGCTAGAGAAATGGATCTAAGGCCTTTGGTGAAACAAGTGCCTTCTGCTGCCTTTGACAACTGATTTCCCTCCTTGGAAATCTACCAAATCAACTATGATTCAACTTCTTCTTTGATCCTCTGATCAAACTGCAAGTTTCTTTCTGGGTAAGAAACTTTCTCGAGAAGCTGATCTCCTCCCACTTTTCATTACTTTGTTAAGGCTAAAAATCAAGACTTTGATTTTTAACCCCACCATCTCTTTCTCAATTCTCCATTTTCTCACTTTTTTTCGGAACCATGTATTCGTATCTCGAATCACATTGCTGGCTGAGACCAAACCAACGTACTTCGTAGTCGTCACAGAATTGCGTGATTACGCATCGGACAACGCCAACTTTCCTCCGCGTGAATCGCTCCCCGAAAACTGTTGTCCTTTTCAACCCCCCCGTTTCAACCGTTTCAAAGAGATCCTTCAGACTCACAGACCTCCTAGATTTGCACCCGATACCATGTAGAAATTTCTGACCTTATACTTTATGTAAACTATTATCGTTAATCCTAAGCACGCTCCTCCTCTACTTATGCAAGTTATTAACTAAATAAATTCAAATTAAAATCGAAGCAAAACACATAACAGAGCTCTACCAATCTAGATCTAGAACAAGCACATGCACACATCAATAAAAATGATGCACATTTATTTCTCGGGATGCTTAGTCTCTAAAACCTAATGGGAAACCACTGATCACTGGAGGGTCTTATTATTAAGAATATTCTTGAATACACAAATGTGGGTTCCAGATCTGGAAAACCCGACAGAGAAAATACTGGATCTACAGCTCACTGGCTAATCTAGGGCCAAAATAATGACTAATCCACACCCTCAAATGGGATTTACAGAACTCAGCCAAGATTACGGCCTAGAAACACCAGCGCTGCCCCTGAAAGCCTTTGCGTCAGCCTCTGAAGCCCCTCAAATCCTCAGCGCTGCGCTGGAAGAGACTGTGTTACCCTAGATTGGGTGACGCAGTCACTACGCTACCCCTGAAGGGTCTCTCACAGAACTCCCGAGGGTTTCTTGCCGAAAATCACGCTGTCTCCAGAGAGACCTGCGCCGTCCTGTCGTATTGTCGTCGTCTCTGCACGTCTCAGCCGATTCTGCTTTCGTGTATTCTAGACCCCGGGATCAGATCATTCCCTTGGTCTAAATTCCCCTCTCTACAACTGAAACACTTTTGAGTATTCTTAGCAAACCTTGCCCTAAAATCTCAGCTTAGTTTCAGTGCTCTATCTCTGTGTGTCTTTACAAATGACCCTAAGCCTTTCCTTTATACTTTTCTCGTTGACAAATCAACGACCATGATCAGATCTTGAATCAATGGCTAAGATTAAAAGAAAGCTTGATCCCTGTGACTTAAGACAATTTCATCACATGTTTAATAAATTCACTTTAATTATTTAAGTTCCCTAAGTTTTAACTTAGGAAATACACTTAAAATAATTGATTAATTTAATATCTCCTAAACCAGATGAAATTTCCCAAATCCATTTATGGGTCTTGTAGATCAAGTGTACTCTAGTCCCTCCTCAAAATTTGGGACCTAAAGCACAACTGATGCTACCCCAAATACACAAAATATCAACAACATCCACACCATGTGTCGCAAGATCTCGGCACTGGTCTGTGTGCTATTGATTCTTGGCTTGTTGCCCTCCATCCACTGCATTGCTGCTTTCTGTACTGCTGCCCATGTCACTGCCACTGACACTGCTACATCTATACTACAACTCCCTCTCAATTTGCTGCATCATGCTGCCCATAGCACTGCCACTGCTAACTGCTACATTGCAACTTAGTTGCTAAGAAGTAAGCAATTGAAGGACCCCTGCCCAATCATTGACAGACAAGTCGGGTTGCATCTTATCACTGAAGCTTCCTTAGTTGCTGCTCTGCGCTGTCCTCCTGAAGCCACTGCGTTGCTACAACTTTGTATTGCGTAAACACTGCCTCTCTGCATTGCTGAAGTCCCATCAACTTCTGCACTGTTGCCTCTATGCTGTTGTTGCCTCTGCACTATGCTGCTCCCTCTACAACATCTTGGCACTTCCCCTCTTCTTCACTGTGATCTTCTGCACCCACTGCTCCACTTGTCCCGCTACCGACTTAAGGCTCCCATAGCTCATATGTGATCCAAGAGTTGGGCACCTCAAGGATCATGCCTCCACTCTGTAGCTGCTCTACAGATCCATGTCGCCCCATTTCCGTGGCTCATGAGCACTCATGGCTACGTCATCATCACTCCCATCATCATTTGCTGTTGCTGCCTTGGATTTAGAAGATCCTTTGTCCTTCTTCTTAGGACAATTGTTGGCGAAGTGTCCAAGTTCACCACAATTAAAGCACCAAACCTTGGATAGGTCCCTTTTCTTCTTCTGTTGCTGCCTTCGTTCCTTTGATGCAAGGGCTGCATCCACCTCCTCTTCTTTCTTCACCTTGACAGTTCCGCTGTCGCTGCTTTGCCTCTTGGTAAATCTCCTGATTTCCTCCTGACGGAGGGTTGCCCACATGTCTGCCTAGGATGGTAACGTTGCCCTGCCCAATATGCTCTAGACAAATGTTTCCCATTCCTCGATGACTGCATTCAGGGCAGTCCTTACCAAGAGCCCTTCATCTGGAGTTGCACCCATGGCAATCAGTTGATCCTGGATAGTCTGGAGTCTGAAGAGGAAGGGATCTATCTCCTCACCCTTCTGCATCTGGAATAACCGCATCTAATTCTCGAGAAGCATTTTCCTTTGGACAGAGCCTCCATGATACATCATCTCCAAAGCAGTCCACATCTCATTTGTTGTGTTCTTCCCGGCAATATGTGGCACGACGTGATCTTTGACTCCATCCATAATCAAATGCTTAGCCCGCGCATGATTTTCTTTGAATTTCTTCAGAGGATCTGGATCAGTAGGCACAACTAGGACATTCTCTACATGGTCCTTGATGTCGTACTCATCCGGGACTGTCAGGATCCTAGCCCTCGAGATGACAAAGTTGGACATGCCTCCAACTTGTCCTGATCTCTCAGTCCATGAGAAGCCATCTAGCTCAAATATGTCTGAACAGATACTCTTATCTCTCTTTCTGCTGCAACACTCAACAGAAATATTGGATCTGGGTTTCTTGGCGATTAGAAACCCTCTATAGTAGCTTCTCCCTCCGACAACTGATTTCCCTCTTGGAAATCTTCAGCCAAATACAACTGAACAGTTCTCTACGATCACCCTCCTGATCGAATCTTAGATCTGTTTGGCGCAGATCTGCTGAGTAGCTGTCCTCCTCCCGTTCTTTGTCAACCCATCTAGGCACGATTCTGCACCATCAGAATCTCCACCACACCAGCAACTGCTAAAGATCTGAAGCCTTGCTTTCGGATCTCGACAAAACTTCATAGTAAAAAAAATAAAAAATTCGAGTGCGTCCCTTTGGCTGGCCTCTGCGTGAGCAGAATAGCTCAGCGCAGGCTGCTCCTGCGTCCCTCGAGAAGGCACTGCGCTGTCTCTGCATCACCCAGATGGGACTGCGTCAGCCCCTGCGTAGCCTCTGCTAGGACTGCATCCTCCTGATGCTACGCTTCCTTTTCCGGATCTCTGTTGCTTCAACTGCTTTCTACTTTCTGCGAGAAAGGTTTATTTAAGAAAGAAAATTGATCTATGATAAATTTATATTGCATGAAAAGAAATCAATCTAAGTGATAAATCTTAAACTATGTCAGACTAATCTATGCCGACAACTATGATAAGGTTATCTCTAAAACATCTATCTAAATTGCTTCCGAATCTATTAGCAAAACATCTAATTAAATCATCTCTTGATCTAAACAAAACATTAATCCACTATATCTAAGTCTAGTTAAATATATATCAAAACTATCTACCAAATGAAATATCTATCTGAATTAATCCTATGAAAACAGAGTATCTATTTGAATTAACTCTAATCTTGTTCAATAATGAAACAAAGCATCTATTTTAATCTAAGTTCTACAAATATAAATATCAAACCAACAGTACTAAATCTAAGTAACTATGGTAAGGAAATTCATAAACTATTTGAAATAAAGAAAGAAAACAAAGCATTTATCTACTGTGCAAAACTAGAATGCATATTTGATCTATGAAACGAAAAATGAAACATGTATTTACCGTGCAAGAGAATGCAAGAAAGGTTTTATTCTACAAAATGCAAATGCTAACAGAATTATGCTATCGATATGTTCAGGAAAGCAAAGCAACAGAACATTTACTATGCGGAAAACACAACAATTAACTATGCAGAAAGAAGGAAGAATTAAACTACGAAATAACAAAAGATTAAACTACTAAACCTCTTCTGTGTAGGGGCCCTCCACAATAGAATGGTTCTAAATTCACTTGCAACTAATTACGCATCGGTGATTCTGAACACGCCTTCTCCATGAATTGATAAAAACAGAGTTTTAATGTATAACAGTATTACAATCAAGAATCAAGCTTACTCCTTGTTTATACAGCCCGGTATTTATAATAGAGTCGAATTGACTGTTTGAGGTGATCTTTGCCCAAAATATTAATTAAACTAGGAATAAAATTCTAAGAAGAATTTCAATCTTCATAGCTTTCAAGATTTTATATGTGGATAGAAAATCGTGAAGCTTTCAACTTCTCGCCTGCTTGTCTCATCCCTCTGCTTGATTGATCCTTTGACCGTGATTTTAGGCGATATCCCTCTCGATCTTGGATAGGTAAGTAGGATAAAATCCATAAGTGGATCATTTCCAAACTACCCATGTACTTCACTCCTCTATTTCATCTTCGGAACATGTCAAACAATTTCATTAGCTGCAAAAACAGAGATTAGCTACAAAATTGTTATAAATACCTTTCCAGACTGAAAATGTGCAAACCAACACTAATTGAGCTTATGGGTTTTGTCAAAAAGGAACGAAAAGTAGTGAAATGGATGTCAAAAATAGAGACAGTCTCGAGGCTCAACATACCCCCACTAAGAGACCATTGCATTTCCTCATGCAACTTCAAAATTGTGAGCCTTCACCTTATCGCTGCATATGCTCTGATACTTCTGCCAGGACATCTAACTTTATCTTATTTCCTTTATTTGAAGACACTGCTACCCTTGGTTTCCTCATGAGAAGTTTATACTTCAAATTTATGACCTGTCTGTTCAGATATCTATTTTTCTTTTTCAATTTCTTGTTCTTTTTTAACCATAACCCCAAATGTAGAAGAGTATTTTCATTGATGGTTTTCTCAATTTGATTCTGCATCTTCAGAACTTCATTTTCCTGCTTAATATGCCTATTTAGTGTCTCTAGTTCAAAAATTTCTTGTTTTAAAATATTTGCTAGAGGTTCTTGTGGACTAGAAGGCTATTCCTCAGGATTTGATTTCCTTCCTGCATTTATTCTTTCTAAAGACTCAATGTAATCATATATTTCTTGCTGAACTGGATCAATTTCTGGAGTTCGTCTGCTTGGATCTTGTGTAGGAGAAGAAATAATAGGTGATGGCACCTTAAGATTTTCTTCCAAATCAACAAGTTCTATTACTTCTGGAGGTGGCTTTTTGGCTGCTTTTCTAAGTCTGGAACTTCTTCTTACTGGCTGTGGAGGATTTTGAGTTTTTTATTTTTCTGTGTTTATGACTTTGCCTTTTTCCTTCATGCTGCCTTCTTTCTTTTTATCAATTTGTTTCTTGACTTTTCCAAACAACTGTGCAATAGGAATTTCATCTTCTGATTGTGCTTGAGATGGTTTTTCATCCACAACAAGGTTCTCAGCTTTTCTCTTTCTACCTCTTTTTCCTTTGTTATCACTAAGCTGCTCTTGTTCTCTTTCTTGGAAATGATTTCAGATTATCCCAAGTATCTTCTATGCTTTTTAAATGAAATTCAATAAGAATTTTTATCAATCCACGCTGATACATTGTATTATCTATGAATTGAATCCTCTTTTGAACCATTTCTGCCATCTTCCTTAAACTATTCAATAAAAAGTATGGAAGGTTTATCTCTTTATCTTCTAGAAAATTCATCAATAACCTTGCATGATAGAAGAACATACAACCAAACCTTCCTTCATAGGTAACAAATTTCTGAATTATCAACAAAATGTTTCTCCATTTACCTTTAAGAGCGGTGCTAGGAATTCCTTTTTTGAAAATACTAGTGTCCATACTTGGGTTTTTCAAGAAGACTTTCCATTCTTCTCCACTGATTCCTCCGTTTTGAACCATCTCTCACTTGTCTTTGGAAGTCCGGTAGCTTTTTCCATGAAGGATTCTGTGACTGCAAATTTGATGTCACCGATTTCAATCTCTACTCCGTCAAAGGCTCTAGCAAAATATTTTGTGACTTCCTTGTGAAACCCATCAAATTTCTCCATTAAGTCACTATGCTTTTTGTAGTACCTATCCCTCCATGAATTTCTTTCCCACGGGCTCTGTTCTCACAATCAGACCCATATCTTGCCAAGAGTTTTAGCTCCAAGACTGCCTCTTTTGACTGGGTGAATTGATGGTTTCAGTACGAGCTTGAAAGCGTGGATGACTTATGTCGTGAAACGATAAAGATGTGCTGGTAAACAAGTGAATGAGCGAGGTTTTAGGAGCATGAGTGAGGTTTCGGAATGGGACATGACCGTTTAATTTATTAATGAATGAAATCAGAATTGATCGTTGAGGAGACCATGATGAGGGTTTAGTGGCAAATCATGAGATTTAATCTCGATTTGGCATTATCAGTCTTTCTAATGATGACATTTTGAGCTGGCGGTATATGATCATCTAATTCATATATATCAATGTTTTGAATCTTATTATTTAAACAAAATTTCGTATTTGCATACCTTGGATATAGCTAACCTTTATTGTGTCTTCTTTGTCTTGGTTCCTTAGGTGTTTTTTTTAGTACATTCTTCAGTATGATCTCCAATTTGGTCTTCAACTGCTTCTGTCAAAAATTCCTATTCATCTGGGCTACAGAGGTGTAAAAGAGTTGCATAATTTTATGAGAGTTACAGAAATTCAACAATTCTGTAGCTAAACTTATTTTTCTGAAAAGAAAGAGAAATACAAAGAATTTGGGAATTTTAGAATTGGAATGAAGAGAATGTAAGATGTCAGAAATAAATTATGATTTTCACCTTATATTTTCTGTATAAGAATGCCAATCAATGATTGGTTTTCATACTTATACAATTTATTTTGAATAATATATATATGTATTTCTTTATTTTTTTAATTTATTTTTTAGATATGAAAACAAAAATAAGACTAAGTTGGGGAAGAAGAAAGATTCTTCTTCACCAACTTCATATCAGCATTATCTTGAAAAATCTTGGCAAACTCCTCCTTTGTCACTGGCTTATGATAAACCTTTAGTCGATGTCCATTTACAAGTAGAGGAACCTTTTCTTCATCAATAGTTGTAATCTTGACTGCTCCATTATCAAAGACTCTTTCAATCTCATAAGGCTCAAACCAATGAGTTTGAAATTTCCCTTGGAAATCTTTGAACTTTGAGTCAAATAGAAGTGCCCAATCTCTTGCTTGGAATTTTCTTTCTTAATGTATTTATCATGCCATATGAATCTCTATTGCTGAACTAGGCTGGTCTTTTGAATTGCATCTTGTCTTATTTCATCAAGCTCATTGAGTTGTTCCATTCTATGCTTTTGTGCTTCTGACAAGTCAAATCCCAATTTGACTGTTGTTTTGAAGGTTCTAATTTGGAACTTTATTGGAAACAAGACTTTCTTCCCATAAACAAGTTCATAGGGAGTATGCTTTGTTGTATTTCTCCATGTAGTCCGATAGACCCATAAAGCTTCGGGAAGCATTTCTGCTCAATCATTTCTATGTAATGTACAATCTTTGTGATGATTGCTTCAATCACTTTATTAGTAGACCCCACTTGTCCATTTGCCTGTGGATGGTATGGAATAGACTTCCTGTGCTTGATTTTGTATTCTTCCACGATCTTTTGCACCATTCTGGATGTAAACTAAGTTCTCTGATCTGTCACATTTCCCTTGAGACACCAAAATGAGTAAAGATATCCTCAAAAAGAAATGAATCTACAACATTTTCATTAGCAAAAGGAAGTGCTTTAGCTTCTACCCATTTAGTGACATAATCAGTGCATACAAGAATATACCTCTTCTGTCTTGATGGTGGATTGATTGGTCCAACAAAATCTAGAGCCCATTTTTCAAAGGGTTCGATGAGTACCTGTGATTGTAAGGGCATTTCATCTGTAGGAACATGTTTTCCCATTCTCTGACAACTATCACATCTTTTAACATACTCCTTAGCATCTTTGAAAAGGGAAGGCCAATAATATCCTAAAAGAAGGATTTTGTAGGCAGTCCTTTTATCAGCAAAGTGTCCTCCACATGGCTCATCATGGCATGCTTTCAGTATTTCAGGTATTTCATCTTCTCATACACATCTTCTAATGATGAGATTTGGACCTGTCTTGCACAATTCATTATTTACCCATGAATATGATGTACTCATTTGAATTATCTTTCTCTTTTCTCTAGGAAACAAATATGATGGTAGTTTTTCTATGGCTAAGTAATTGGCAATGTCTACAAACCATGGAGATTTAGTAGATATTGCAAAAAGATTCATTAGGAAAACTATCTTCTACTGGTGTATCATTATTATCATTTTGAATTCTAGACAAAAAGTCGCAATTGTGTTTTGTTTTCTAGGTCGATCTAAAATGGTGATATTGAATTCTTGCAATAGTAGCAACCATATTGTGATTCTGGAAAATTAGTGATAGATTTATTCATTAAATATCTAATTGCAGAATGATTTGTGTGAATGAAGGTTTCATAGCTAGTGATGTAATGTTTAAACTTGTTAATAGCATGGACAACAACTAGAAACTCTTTTTCAGTAACAGTATAATTTAACTTAGCAGGAGTCAAATTCTTACTTGTATAGTAGATGGCATAAGGGGTCAAGTCTTTTTGTCCTAATACAGCTCCCAGAGCTGTATCTGAAGCATCAGTTGAGATATGAGAAGGCAATTTCCAGTTTGGTCCTCTTAAAATGGGTTCTTCAGATATCTTTGCTTTCAAAGTTTCAAATGCCATTTGGCACTCAGGGTTCCAGCTAAATTCACAATCCTTTGTGAGCAATTTGAAGGGTGGAGATGCAGTTTTTTGTGAAGTTTTCTATAAATCTTCTATAGTATCCTGTAAAACCAAGAAAACTCCTAACATCTTTTTGAAAATTTGGGATTGTTAATTTGGAAATAACTTCAACTTTAGATGAGTCCTCCTTAATTCCATTCCCTGAAATATGGTGTCCTAAAACAACTTCTTCAGTAAACATCATAAAACATTTTTCATGACTTAATGAGAGATTTGCTTCCTTGCATCTTATGAGAACTTTTTCCAATTTTTCAAGGGCTTCTTCAAAATAATTTCCATAGACTGTAAAGTCATCCATATACACATCCACATAATCATATCTTAAATCAGAGAAAATACCTAATAGTGCTCTTTTGAATGTTGTAGGTGCATTACATAATCCAAAATGAAATACAGAAGCATAAGTTCCACATGGACAGTAAATGTGATTTTATCTTGGTCTTCTGGGCTACTTGAATTTGATTATATCCACTAAAACCGTTCAAGAATGAAAAATATTTCTTCCCGCTAGTGTATTTAAAACTTGACCTATGAAAGGTAATGAAAAACGATCTTTTAAAGTAGCTTTATTCAACCCCCTATAGTCAATACACACTCTCCATTTTCCATTTTTTTTAGGGACAATTACTAAAGTTGAAACCCACCTGATCGTCTCGATATTGATAAATAAAATTTACACTCGGTTTTTGTAGTTCTTCCTTTACAATTTCCAAGATTTAGATTCATTCTTCTTTGAGGTTGTCCGATTGGTCTAGAATTTTCTTCAATATAGATATGATGTATGCAAGTTTCGTGGATTGATTTTCATGTTAGTGTACTCCCATGCATATGCAGAAGAATGTTTTTGCAACGTTTTGATTAACTCTTCTTTTTGAAATTCTTCTAGGTTTTTGTTTATATTTAAATTTTTACCTGGAAAGATTTCAATTGAAGAATATAGAATATAAAGACATTTGTCTGGATGATAAGTATTCAATATTACATTGTTCTTGAAAATCTTGAATATTCTCAATTGTGAAGATGATTCCTGATTTTCTATTGAATTTAGAATTTGACCTTTTTCACTAATGTGTGAAATAGTGAAATAGGTTGTATGCCATTATCATCATCCATCCATTCTTCATTTTCTACTTCTATCATTGTTTTTGCTGGAGGATATAGAGTGAATTTCTTTGTTGAACTTCCATCAGAGATAAACATATCACCATATCTACAACTGATGAAAGCATCAACTGTTGCCAACCAAAGTCTTCCTAATATCAATGGATGTCCTCCTAAGTTATTCTTGGGAGTTAAGATCATAAAGTCAACCGGATATTCCCAAGAATCCAAGGATACATAAATGTCTTCTAATACACCATCAGGTTTGATTATTGATCTATCTGCTAACTGTAGTAATGTTGATGTATATTGAAGATTTATAATTTTTAGTTGTTCCATGGTTTGTTTACTCATGATGTTTATAGCTGCTCTGAAGTCGATCAATGTATTTGGGATCTCAATACCATTGATGTGTGTTTTTAAAGTGGGACTTTCTGGATCCAAATATTTATGTATTGTTGTTTTTTCTATCATGATAGCTGCAATTTTTCGCACTAATTGTATTCTCTTTACTTCTTTTTTTGTTTTTCTCCAGATTTATTTATAGTCAACTCTCTTATTGTTTTTGCAAGGATTGGAATTTCGTTAATGGCTTGTAACAAAGGAATTTTGATACAAACATTCTTCAATTCATCTAATATATCATAGGTAGGCGCAAAATTTGTTTTTCTACCACTCGCCAATTTGTAATCTTTCGTGGAAAGGACGTTTAGAAATAAATACCAAGGTTGCTCTATGATAGGAGTTGAGTTTATTGGATTTTCTTTTGTTTGATTCTCAAAATTTGGATTCCGATGAAGAGATGTCCCTTCTCCATAATTATTATTTTTATTTTGATGAAGAAAAATTTCTCATCAAGGTGGTCGTATTTTTCCTAATAACAACAGAGGGATTTTCTTTTCTAATATCTATCGTATCTAAGTTGAACATTGTTAAGATCTAGTGGAGTTATCATATAAGTTTGAAAATTTTGTCCCTCCATGTTATAAATAAGTTGTGCATTTTTATGTTTGGGTTTGGGAGTGGATGAGCAGGTAGTTGGTTTGGCCTTTGTGGAAATGACAATGAAAGTTGTGGATTATGATTTGGAAATTGAGGTTGTTGACTGATTCGAGGAAAATGTTGTGGAGGATAGCTCAGATAAGATTGTGGATATTGGTTATATTGAGAATATCTCCCATAAGGATTTTGCATTCCTTGTGCCCAAGGTTGAGGTTGAGACCAGGGTTGCTGCCATGGCATTGATGAATTCCAATTATTTTGTGGGGGTTGAGTATACATTTGAGTGTTAAAACCTTGAGTTTGTGGCCCTTGCCATGGTCTTTTAGAAACAAAACAAAGAGGATCTATTGGCTGTGGGCCTATTCCCTCTTGGAAAACAACCTTAAGACCTGGTATAGAAGGACATTTCTTTGTTTCATGATTTTCTGTGCATATGACACATGTCTCTATGATTTTTAAATCAAGAGGACATTCTCTTAAGGCATGTTTCTTTCTGCATTTAGGACAGAAGATAGATAAGGCATCACTTTCAGCTCTTTGCTTGTTTTGTAACTTTAAGGTGTGTATTTGTTCACTAAGACTCCCTAGAATATATGTTTTAAATTCATCAAGCAAATTTCCTATTTCTGCCCTACTTACTATTCTGGCTACAGATTTATTCACTCTAGAGAGAACATGATCTCTTGGACTTCTCCCAATTCTTGATTTTCCTCTTGAAACATGTATGCATAATTCAGAGATATCAGGTAATGATAGTTGAGAGATGTCTCTCTTTCCCATCATATTAAGAATATCTATCCATTCATCTCTAATGGCTTTCAACCAGAGAGCTTTTAAAATATCTTCATCCAAATTTTCCATCTTAGCTCTTTTTAGATTGTAACTGAATCTTTCAATTAGGTCCTCTAAGTTTTCATCCTCTCTTTGCATCATCTTAAAAACTTCATCTTTCCAATTATGAGGTGTGTAATAATCCTTGTATTTTTGTAAGAATGCACTTTTCATTTCCTCCCAAGTCCTAATAGAATATGTTATTAAACCCATGAACCATTTTAATGTTGCATCCTTAAGTGTTGTGAGAAACAAATTCAATTTTTGAGAATCGAGTAAGTAGTCATATGATCTACATAAAACCTCAAATTCAAATAAAAATGTTTCAGGATCTTCACTCCTTAATACATGAAAATTGGGAAAGATGGAGGGTGATATATTCTTCATTGTGGCAGTTGTATCCTCATCTAATATAGGAAATCCAATAGGGTCTTCTCTATTTTATCCACCTCTTCCACCTCCTTCAATCCTAGGTATACCTCCTCCTAGTCTTAATGTCTCACCATTCAAATTGTGTACTTCTCCTTCTTCTCCATCCATTGTAGATTTTTCAGAACTAATATAGGTTTCTAAATTTGGAGTTATTTGTTCCTCTTCTGGTTTCTCTATCAATGTTATATTGAAGAAGATTTCTTCCTCTTCTCCACTAGGGATTTCTAGCTCTTGGGCTAAGATTTGTTCTCCTAAAAGGTTAAAAAGACTACTCCTTTTGTTGGGGATCTAGGGTCTTCTTCTTCTATAACTGTTTTAGTTGATGAAGTTGGAGAGTCTCTAAGCTGAATTTATGATCTTAAGACTTCAGGAAGTCTATGTCTTACTGCTAAGAATGGAATACCAGTTTGAGATGATGGTGTGGCACTACAAGGTCTTGATGGAGTGAGTGGTGTTGTTGGGATCAAACTTTTACCTCTAGCTACAAATCTACCCCTAGAATCTCTTCTTCTCCACATGTCATTTTTTTTAGATTAAGAGATAAGACTCCTAATTACACCTCCCCAACAACGACGCCAAAATGTTTAGTCAATTTAATGTCTTAAATTTCTATCATAAATTATCCACTGGAGTTAGTAATCTTATGAATTGTAGGTGCACCATATATGCTAGAAGCCTTTTCGTTCTTAATTCGTTGTGTTGATTTTATATTTTTTTTGTATTTTGCATTTATCTTGAGTGTTTAAATGAAATTGAGAAACTAAAAAAAGATGAAGTCTAATTTTAACTATCAAAACTCTAATGAGAATTATATTTTTAGCTTATCTAAAGATGAATGATTATCTGCAAGGTAACTAGAAACAAGAAGAGATTTTCATCTTTTTATATGTTTTGTAGTTTTTATGAGAAGGCAAGAAAGTAATTTTACCTAAAGAATAATTTTAATGCTTGAAAAATAAAACTAAGAAGGAAGAAAAGAAAATGTTTAATATTAATCTAAGAAAGGAATTTAATCTATAGATTACTCTTAAAGAAGATATTCTAATGACTGAAAGATAAAACTTACAAGAAGGAAGAAAATGAAATGTTTATCTAAGAAAGAAAAGTGATCTATTATAAATTTATATTGCATGAAAAGAAATCAATCTAAGTGATAAATCTTAAACTATGTCAGACTAATCTATGCTGGCAACTATGATAAGGTTATCTCTAAAAAATCTATCTAAATTACTTCTAAATCTATTAGCAAAACATCTAATTAAATCATCTCTTGATCTAAACAAAACATTAATCCACTATATCTAAGTCTAGCTAAATATATATATAACCATATTTTATCTACCAAATGAAATATCTATCTGAATTAATCCTATGAAAACATAGTATCTATTTGAATTAACTCTAATTCTGTTCAATAATGAAACAAATCATCTATTTTAATCTAAGTTCTACAAATTTAAATATCAAACCAACAGTACTAAATCTAAGTAATTACGCTGAGAAAATTCAGAAACTATTTGTAATGAGGAAAGAAAACAAAGCATGTATCTACTGTGAAAAACTAGAATGCATATCTGATTTATGAAATGAAAAATGAAACATGTCTTTACAGTGCAAGAGAATGCAAGAAAGGTTTTATTCTACGAAATGCAAATGCTAACAGAATGCAAGAAAGGTTTTATTCTACGAAATGCAAATGCTAACAGAATTATGCTATCGATATGTTTAAGGAAAGCAAAGCAACAGGACATTTACTATGAGGAAAACATAACAATTAACTATGCGGAAAGCAGGAAGAATTAAACTATGAAATAACAGAAGATTAAACTACTAAGCCTCTTCTGTGTAGGGGCCCTCCACAATAGAATGGTTATAAATTCACTTGCAACTAATTATGCATCGGTGATTCTGAACACGTCTTCTCCATGAATTGATAAAAACAAAGTTTTAATGTATAATAGTATTACAATCAAGAATCAAGCTTACTCCTGGTTTATACAGCCCGGTATTTATAATAGAGTCGAATTGACTGTTTGAGGTGATCTCGCCTAAAAAGACTAATTAAACTAGGAATGGAACTCTAAACAGAAATGGAGTCTTCATAGCTTTCACGATTTGCTACGTGGAGAGCAAATCGTGATGCTTTCAACTTCTTGCTATCTTGTCTCGGCCCTCTGCTTTGACTGACCCTTTGACCGTGATTTTAGGCGCTATCCTTCTCGATCTTGGACAGGTAAGTAGGATAAAATCCATGAGTTGATCATTTCCAAACTTCCCATGTACTTTGATCTTCTATTCCTTCTTTGGAACCTGTTAAACAATGTCGATAGCTGCAGAAACGGAGATTAGCTACAGAATTGCATGAATTCTGTAGCTAAATACAATTTTATTCAAATAATAAGAAACATTTAAAATATAAAAGAGATATCATTTAAATACCTTTCTAGACTGAAAATGTGCAAACCAACACTGATTGAGCGTATGGGTTTTGTCAAAAAGGAAGGAAAAGTAGTGAAATGGATGTCAAAAATAGAGACAGTCTCGAGGCTCAACAACTGCCTCCACTGCATCTCTGCTTCCCTTGCTCTGCACTGTACTCTTGGCCCTCTTGACCAATCACTGCATTTGCCCCTCGCTACAACTCTGAGTCACTCAGATCTGATCTTCGTCCGAGTACTGCTCCGTCAGAAGAATTCGATCTCTTAGACTCTGCGTGTGTGTCTCCAACTGACCCCAAGCCTTTCTCTTATACTTTTCTCGTTGACACATCAACGACCGTGATTTAATCTCTTATCGACGACTTAGATTAAAAGACTGCTAGATCCGCGTCAATTAGAACATTTCATCACATGTGTTTAATTAATTCACTTTAATTTTTCTAATTCCCTAAGTTAGACTTAGGGTCCTCATTAAAAAAAATATATATTTTAATATCTCACACACTAGATGAAATTTTTCCAAAAGATTTCTTGGTTTTGGAGGTGATGTGTGTCTTAGCCCCTCCACAAAATTTCAGGGCTAGAGCACACCCGATGCTACCTCAAAATCTCAACATTTCTGAGGGGATCTCTCAACTCCTACTTCGGTGGACTTTGAGTGCCGCCCTAAGGGAGCCTTTGTTGCATTCTTGGAGCTACTCTGAAGGGATTTCACAGGAGATTCGAGTTGTTGAGGAGTTGGCTAGGCACAGTAAAGGACCACACACATCTCAGGGGAGTGACCTTCATGTCAGCGTTGGTTCCGGGGATTTAGAGGCACATTCTCTTGGCACTTAGCAATGTTGTTGCAGTGGTTTGAGGGGCAGGCTAAGTGGACTACATACAGGCCAAATTTCTTCTTTTTGGGCTAGTGCAGAAGAGGTTTTGACTGGGCCTGCAGAGTCATTAGAGGAGCACCTGGGTTGTGGGGACTCGAGCGAGAGTTGGGATGAGGATTTACAAGGGGAACATGAGGTGAATCCTTGGAGGAGTTCTCAACTAATTTTGGAGGGCTTTGGCAGTTGTTTCTTAGGCAATATACAGATTACCCAGCTGAAGAGGGAGCTCACACAATTTGTGGGTAATTTCGGAAAGGTGGAACAAAGCCCAACCCTTTATGGGTATTTGGAGGGGAGGTTCTGGTTAAATTTGCAGAATTTTCCAGGTAGTATTCGGGCCAGAAATCCCCTTCCTTTTATCAATGTGTTTTCTACCCAGTTGGTAATTTGCACCATTTTGTGGGTTTTCCGGGTGGTAGGTTTAGGGCGGATTCCTTTCTGGATTTTGTTGAGCAAATTGTGGAGAGGCACCAACTACAATTTCAGGAGGTTTTGAGCACATGAGTGGGAAATATCACCATTTTCTTCCAGCAGCGGGAGCAAGAATTTATTGGCTCTGTGCATAAGCTTAGTTGGCTAATATTCGAGCACTTTGGCAGTGATTTCTGAACTTGGGATTTTGCTTGTTGTAGCAATCCCAGGTTCCTTTTTCCTTCACTTTTTGTACTTATTCAACTCATAATTTAATATAAAGACCCAGTTTTGGCTCCAAGATATGTGTATCTGATATTTATGTATGTTTGCAATTTTTGGGTCTTGTTCATGAACATGTTTTTCTATCATTCACTGTTAATTTCCTATTAGGAATATTACACAACTCAACGTGCCTATCTTGCTAATTTGGATTTTTGTAAGGTGACAAGCCTTTTGCATTGGTATATGTAATATTTCATTGTCCTAGACACCCATTCTAGCTAACACAACTATAATACTAGTTCATATGGGGCCTAATATCACACAAACCCACACTTCTTGAGATAGAGTCCTAAGGCTCAAGTGTGGGCTTGGTGAAACTAAGAGGGAGGCCACTATCACCTCACCAACTCTCTTCTACACTTTAGGCCAACACTCCTTTGGTTCAAGGGGAACTTCCCTAAGATAGGATTGTTGGGATTTTAGGGCTATGAGTTCCAAGGTGATTTGAAGGGTAAATTCAACAAACAATTTTAAGAGGATTAATGAAATAAGGGTGATGGAAGGATTGGAAACTAGTGACTTTTCATTCGGCATATGGGATCAACTCAACCTCCTTGTTTAGAACTTACAAGTGAAACTAAAATGATAACTAGGGTTGCCCACTACAAAACCCTAATAAAAGAAGGTAGCTCAATAAATTATAAGAAGGTCAAGGGGAAAATTCACCACTAGAATTCCTACAATGCCTTTGAGAAGGGATCTAGCAAAGAGGGTAGAAGAGGGTGCACCACAATCACTAGAGAAGCACAACACATTTGCAACTGTTTAAGATTAAATAGCATAAGGAAATAAAGAGACCACTTACTTATCAAATCACACGCAAGGCCATTCATCTATGTAATCCATTCAATGAAAAGCATCCACAAAATAACATGTTTATGAGAGCACTCTAGCTAGCCATCCATAGCACAAAGAAAAAGATAAAAGTCTTCAACAGATTTTCACTAAAAGGCCAAGGGTGTCTTCACCAATCCAACCATGAATACAAACTACAAACAAGTGCATCTCTATTTATAGATTGATGCTTATCTTCCTCTACAATAAAATATCTGCACCTCCATCACTAGAGAGATACAACACATTCACAACCATTCAAGATTAATTACCGGAAAGGAAATAAAGAGACCACTTTCAAATCACACACAATGCTATTCATCCATCGAACATCCATTCATTGAGAAACATTCACAAAATAGCATGGTCTCCAATAAATTTTTAATAAAATGCTAATAAGGGATTTCTCCCACAATGCAACCGTGAGTACAAACAACGAAGTGCATCTCTATTTATAGACTAATGTGTAACTTCCTTTGCAATAAAATAATAACATTTCATGATCTACCCTAAAATTTAGGCTATGGGAAGAGTAAAATACACTCTTCTCTCACTAACTAATCTGAAACACATTAAAATCAAGTGATCAAGCCACATGTACAATGATCAGGTGAAGCAAGCCCCTAGGCGAAGGACGCCTCCCCTAATGAAGGAAAATGGTGGCTCTAAGATGCAACGTCCACCCTCCAAAGTCCCTCTAAAAGATGTATCCTCCACGAATTCTTTAAAACATTCGAGCAAAACCCTCTAAGCTTCCTTCAAATTGGGCATATGGGATTCCAAGGTGAACAAGGGCATCAAATTATGAATCAAACCCTTCCAAATCAGCTCCATAAACCATGTGTGAGGCTAACACTCTTCTCCAAATCTGCCATGTAGGGTTGTTAAATTCCCTCCAAGTGGACATTGTGGTCTCCAATGGTGAAAAGGTTCTCCAATGACATAAGAAAAAACCCTCAAAGGGGAAGCCCCTCAAAACCAGCAACATAGGTCAAGTGCACAGTCTTCAAAGTGTACTAATCCTTGTCACATGAGTCAATGCAAAGCTTATAAAACCCCTCCAAGGTGGATGTTTCATTTTAAACAGTGGACCAAGCCATCTGTAATCAAAGACAGATATAACTGCTACATACTCTCTCTTGGTTTAAGGTTTTCACAAGCTGAGTGTTTCCTGATTTTGCTGCTGTTTGGAGCATTCCTTACATAATATTCAAGTATGCTTTGGCACATCCTGCTAGGGTATTTCATAATAGCAATTAAAATAGAGTGTCCTCAATTTTGGTGTATTCACGTTTGCTGAACCTTCCTTCCTTCCACTTAATATATTGTTATCCTCTTTCTGTTTCTGCAAATGTGAGATAAGAAGTTTGAAAGCAGTGTGAGTAGCATCAGCGAAATATATTCTGGTGTCTTCACATTTGCTCAACCTTCCTTTGTCTCACTTAGTATATCTTTATCGCCCTCTTTCTGTTTCTGCATATGTGAGACAAGAAGTTTGAAAGCAGTTTGAGTAACATCAGCCAAATGATTGCTAATGTCACTCAAAAAATCATGGAATGAATTCATTTGGTGTCTCTGCAAACATATTACTTAGTAGCATTTTGACAAGAGAATCCCAGTCTTGTGCTGTTAGAGATCACATTGGAGAAAGACCGCATCAACATTCATGTCTGAACCTGAATGTGAAGTTGTGCTGCCAGAATACTTTATTGATTCTCTAACACAGTCAAGAAGCACAGATATCACATTGCATGGATGGTTTTGACCCCTGAGCACAGCAACAATGGCATCACAGGCAGCTGACTGCACTCTCACATTTTGGGAATAGACAAATCAAACAAGTGCAGTCATCACAAATGAAGTATCTAATTGTGCAAAGAGTTTTGAAGCCTGTAAATGATTGGTAAACTCTTCATTGCCAAGTCCAGCAGATGTTTTCCAATATATTGCCTCAGGGAAGGTGCAAATACATGTCCTGACTCTGAACATACGGCCATCAATTCCAGAATGACATCAAGAGCATTTATCCTGGTAGTATTATTGTCAGAATCAAGATCTGCAAAGAGCTGTCGGATTCCCTCAGCATAAGGATTGATTGCAAAATATACAGCAACAAGTAACACAACAGCTCTTGCAGAAGAGTCTTGTTCATCAAAAAGATCTATAAGCAGAGGTATTATTGTTTCCATTTCTGCAAAACCAGACTGAGCATTTCCTGATACACCTGTTGGTGACCTGGAAATTATTCCCCTCAAGATGTCAGTAGACAATTTATTTAAAGGCAGTCAGTCCAAAATGCGATTCAATATATCTATAGGACTTGTAAACTAATGGGTTGCAGCACATGCATATTTGATGGTGAAAAGCAATGAATAGTGTGAGCAGGATGAATGTGACTGCCCTGAGCAGGCCTCGAAACAAATGAACCTGTCACATTTGTACCTTCTTCCAACTCAGGCTGTTATTAGAAACCAAGTAATCACCACCGTCCAGAAATACAAGGGTAGTGAGAAGATTTATCCAGAGTAAACCCCATGCCAGGTAACTGGATCACTGGGCCTTGCTGATGTGGAGCCATTTTAACTATCCCTATCCCCAAACAGCCCCCGGCTAATGTTTCCATAATTGTTAATTTTGGACAACTAGGTCCAAACTCCATGTTGTGATACTCAGATGAAGATGCCAATATTTTTGTTGGATTCCTCTTTCGGAGAGGTGCAAGATCTATCTAAAGATTATCTTGATCCAATGGGCAGAACATTTATTTTGAATTAATTCCACTTATGTGCAAGGTCAGCCAGAATTGTAATGTAGGCTTGGAACCCCAACAGATGTGTCACACACCTTCACTAATGGATATGTATAGGTCAACGTTGGAGGTCATTTTCACGATCACTCATCCCACATTCTATCTCATCATCTGATTGGTTCGATCATCATCTTGGAGGCTCTTCTTCTCTCACAAGTGGGAAAACGCAGCAAGAGATTTTCTGTTTTGACCTAGTGTTTCAGCACAGAGTTGACCAGCGTTGACTTTGGTCAACACATGGTCAACTTGACCTCAAACTCTCCTTAAATTCCGATTTCTGCAGTTTGCATTTTCTGGCACAGAAATTGAGGCTGGATGTTGACTTTGACCTGGCTGTGTTGACTTTTTGCTGCTGCTGTTTTGTGTTGACCATTGACTAGACAACGTTGACTTTGTTGACTTTGGGTTGACTGTTATAGAGCTGTCCGAGAGGGTTGTGTGACACATTCTGGTTGGCTGACCGTGTAGAGACTTTGTTGGTTGAAGCATCCCGTTGACCACCGTAACGCACCACAACACATATTTTGCTGATCAGGTTAAGTGTATTTTTGGCTTGTCTTCCGTCAATCTATTGGTATGTTCTATCAGCATTTTACTTTCTTGTTTATGTGATTGCTGTTTGAAATTGGGTATAAAAATAAAGTTGCATCAAGCATAGAACATCTATGAAAATTTACAAGGGGGCACTTTTTTAGTCTTATAGAACATCATCTTAAACTTAAGTTAACTTGGTATTTTGTGCCTAAATATTCTAAACTGTAATTTAGAACCAAAACCATAGTTAATGAATCTGATTGGTGAGCCAAACCCTACTTGTACTTGTGATTCAATACCTATTTGTCAACCTACAACTTTGATTGTGGGAGATTTCTGAGTTTCATCCACATGTAGCCAGGAACTGTATGTGACAATAAATAAATACTACGAATTCCTGTGGTCTATCCTAGCTGCAGTATACACAAAATTCCCTTCTAGTTCAGGTTGGTGCTCCACAATGTGAAAATTTCTGAATCCTTAATACAGAAACCCTACAGCTAACTATTGATTTACTTCTCCTACTTGATTTATTATACAAGTTATTTAACTGAATATTCAGAAAAATAGCGAAGTAAACACAAATAGCAGCATACACAACTAGAGATCATTTATTGAACATCACGCACATATGACAAAATGACACAGATTTTTCGGACAAATGTCTCCAGAAAAACCCAATGCGGGAAAACCGGTGCAGTAGCTCTAGAGGGTTTTATTTATTATGCAGAATCTGAATACAAAATTTTGGGCACCAGAAATGGTTTTCCCTATAGAGAAATTACACGGTAGTTGTACCTTATCACTCAGAGACAGAAAATATGGCTAAATCACACCCTCAATCAAGAATTACAGATAACGAGCCCTTTTTGGCCCACTCGAACCCCAGCATTTCCTCTCCAGCCTCTGCGTCAGCCTCTACTGGCCAACGTACCCACTGCGTCACCCTGACTGGAGCTGCGCTGTACCTGCGTCACCTAGGTTGGGTCTCTGCTGCCCCTGCACTGCCTTGGTTGGGCTGCATCACCCTGACTAGCTTATGTTGCCTATGTGCAGTCCTCTGCGTGGTCTTGACTGGACTGCGTCCCTCTGTCTGGCCTCTGTGTTGCTTGGTACAATGCTGCCTCTTTGCTGCTGTATTCTCGGCCTTGGATCAGATCATCCCTTGCCGATCTCTGCCCCTCACTGCACTGCAAACTCACTTCGAATTCCTTAGCAAACCCTGCCCCAGAATTTCGACTTAGCTTCAGTGCTTCTGATATGTATGTGTTCTCCAATTGACCCCAAGCTCTTCCTTTATACTTTTCTCGTTGGGAAACCAACGACCATCATCTAATCTCTAATCAACGGCTACGATTAAAAGAAATCTTGATCCACATCACTTAGAACATTTCATCACATGTGTAAATTAATTCACTTTAATTTTTTAATTTCCCTAAGTTAGACTTAGGGTCCCCATTAAAAAAATTAATTATTTGAATAACTAAATTTCTCCAAACTCTTTCTGGGTCTTGGAGATCTTGTGTGTTCCATCCCCTTCACAAAGTTTCGAAGCTAAAGCACACTCGATGCTACCCCAAAATCTCAACACTCCCTCTTAGCGAGGAGTGTGCTCTAGCAATACTTCCACACTGAAGCATTTCCCTGATCTCTGGCATCGGTCTTCGCGCTGCTGATGCTTGGCTTGCTGCTCTCCATCCACTGCGTTGCTGCTTTCTATACTGCTGCCCATGTCACTATCACTGACACTGCCACATCTGTACTGTAGCTCCCTCTAAAATTGTTGCGTCATGCTGCCTATAGCACTGCCACTGCTAACTGCTGCACTGCAACTCAGTTGTTGAGAAGTAAGCAACTGAAGGACATCACCCAACAGCTAATAGACAAATCAGTCTGGCTGCATCTCATCACTGAAGCACCCTCTTTTGCTGCTCTGCGTTGTCTCTCTCATGCACTGCGTTATCTGCTGCACTGCACTGCCTCTACGTTGTTGAAATCCCATCAACCCACTGCTGCTGCCTCTCCTCAGCATCCTAGCACTCCCTCTGCTTCTCCATGTTCTTCTGCATCCACTGCTCCCCTTTCGTTGCTGCTGCCTTGGAATCAGATGCTTCCTTGTCCTTCCGCTTAGGACATGTGTCTACCACTGTCCCCTTTCACTGTTGTTGCCTTGGAATCAGATGCTTCCTTGTCCTTCCGCTTAGGACATGTGTTGGCGAAGTGTCCAAGTTCACCACACCTGAAGCAACGAACCTTCGAGAGGTCCTTTTACTTCTTCCCTTATTGCCTTTGTTCCTTAGATGCAAGGGCTACATCTTCCTCCTCCTCTTTCTTCACCTTGACTCCTTTGCTGCTGCTTTGCTTCTTAGTTATCCTCCTGATTTCTTCTTGACGGAGGATTGCCCACATGTCCACCCAGGATGGTAGCGCTGCTCTGCCCAAGAGGCTTTGGACAAATGTCTCCCATTCATCGGTGACTTCATTCAGGGCAGTCCTCACCATGAGCCCTTCATCTGGAGTTGACCCCATAGCAATCAACTGGTCAAGGATAGTCTGTAGTCTAAAGAGGAAGGGATCAATTTCCTGCCCCTTCTGCATCTAGAACAATCACATTTGATTCTCCAGAAGCATCTTCCTCTGGATGGAGCTTCCCTGATACATCATGTTTAATGTTGTCCACATCTCGTTTGTCGTGTTCTTCTCGACAATATGAGGGACCACGTGATCCTTTACTCCATCCATAATCAAGCGCTTAGCCCATGCCTAATTCTCGTTGAATTTATTCAGGGGGTCCGCATCGGTTGGAACAACTAGGGCATTTTCTGCATGCTCTTTGATGCTGTACTCATCCAGGACTGTCAAGATTCTGGCCCTCCAAATGACAAAGTTGGACACACCGTCCAACCTATCCCGATCTCTCAATCCATGAGAAACCATCTCTGCTCAATCTGTTAAAACACAAACTCTTCTCCCTTCTGTTGCTGCTATACTCAGCAAAAGACTGGATCTAGGCTTCTTGGCGAAAGAACCCCTCTACAGAACGTGCTCCCTCTGACAAATGATTTCCCTCTCAGAAATCCTTCACCAATTCCGGCGAATCAATTCTCTATGATCACTCCTCTTGATAAAAATTAGATTCCTTGGCTAGAGAATCTGCTAAGCGACTGTTCTCCTCTCGCTTTTGTCACCTTTGCTAGGCATTGTTCTGCACCGACAGAACCTGTGCCACACGAGCAACGTTTGAAGATTAGAAAATGCACTTCCGGTCTCGGCAAACTGCACAACAACTCCCCAACTCGGACTGCGTCAACCTCCTAGTGCCGCGTCACCCTCTGCGTGAGTAGATTGGCACAGTGTCCCTCTCTTGGTGCTGCGTCATCCTCTGCGTCACCTCTCTAGAGCTGCGTTAGCCTTTGCGTGAGTAGACTGACTTTGCGCCACCCTTGCAGGGTCTGCTATCCCTCTGCTGTTGTGCTGCCTTCTTCCGGATTTGTGTTGCTTCAGTTGCCCTTCCTGTAGCCAATATCTTTAGCCGCTTTTCTGATAGATCAGCTTGATCTGCAATGCTCTGATACCATGTGAAAATTTATGAATCCTTAATACAGAAACCATACTGCTAACTATTGATTTAATTCTCCTACTTGATTTATTATACAAGTTATTTAATTGAATATTCAGAAAAATAGCGAAGTAAACACAAATAGCAGCCTACACAACTATAGATCATTTACTAACATCACGCACATATGACAAAATGACACACAGATTTTTCGGACAAATGTCCTCGGAAAAACCCAATGCAGGAAAACCGGTGCAGTAGCTCTAGAGGGTTTTATTTATTATGCAGAATCTGAATACAACATTTCGGGCACCAGAAACGGTTTGCCCTACAAAGAAATTACACAACAGTTGTACCTTATCACTCGGAGACAGAAAATATAGCTGAATCACACCCTCAGTCAGGAATTACAGATAACGAGCCCTTTCTGGCCCACTGGAACCCCAACGTTGCCTCTCCAGCCTCTGTGTCAGCCTCTACTGGCCAACGTACCCACTGCGTCACCCTGACTGGTGCTGCGTTGCCCTGGCTGGACCTGTGTCACCCTGGCTGGGTCTCTGTTGCCCCTGCGCTGCCCTGTCTGGGCCTGCGTCACCCTAATTGAGCTTACACTGCCTCTGCGCAGTCCTCTACGTGGTCCTGGCTGGACTGCATCCCTTTGGCTGGCCTCTGCGCTGCCTGGTACAATGTTGCCTCTTTGCTGCTGTATTCTCGGCCTTGGATCAGATCATCTCTTGCCGATCTCTGCTCCTCACTACACTGCAAACTCACTTCGAATACCTCGGCAAACCCTGCCCCAAAAATTCGACTTAGCTTCAGTGCTTCTGCTATGTGTGTGTTCTCCAACTGACTCCAAGCCCTTCATTTATACTTTTCTCATTGGGAAACCAACGGCCATGATCTGGTCTCTAATCGACGGCTCAGATTAAAAGAAAGCTTGATCCACGTCACTTAGAACATTTCATCACATGTGTAAATTAATTCACTTTAATTTTTTAATTTCCTTAAGTTAGACTTAGGGTCCCCATTAAAAAAATTTAATTATTTGAATAACTATCACACCGGATGGAATTCCTCCAAACGTTTTCTGGGTCTTGAGATCTCGTGTGTTCCAGCCCCTCCGCAAAGTTTTGGAGCTAGAGCACACCCGATTCTACCACAAAATCTCAACACACAAATGTAGTCATCCGACAAGCCTATGCAAAATATGCATGGACAGTCCAAACATGTAGCCTGTAGTACTAATTCTGCAAATATTTAGGCTGTACTCAGAAGTTTCTTGGCAGGCCACTTTCCCAATTAGGAAGTTTTCAGGATCTAATCCAAATTTATGTAGCAAATGCAGGCTATCAGTGTATCTCACTTATTCCAACATTAAATGCAGGCCACCTTTCTCATATGCAAATTATTCCTGATTCATCACAGACTGCCCTTTGTAAGTTTATAACTACACAAGGAGTCAGAACTCAAGTCACTGCAGAAAAGAGGGGGTCACTCTCCTCGTGCCATCATAGACCTGCCATAAAGTTGCAATGAATAGCGAAATAATATCACAAATGAAGTGTTCTAACCATGGAGGAGGCAGCTCTTATTCTTTTTCCAAAGACCCAAAGATAACAGAGTAGTAGCTCACACTCTTCAAGGAATCATGAGAAACAAAAATGAGAAAATGATGCAAGGGACCTCTATTCTACTTCCTCTGCCTTGGATACCGGCTGATATGGAGCTTAGTTAACCACCCTACAGTGCCCCACTGATATGGATCCACCTTTATAAATACCTCACAAGGCCTAAATTGGGTGTAGGCTAGTGTTTGAGGGGCGTATTGTTTTTAATGTGACCTCTTTTTCTCATATCTAAGCCAATTAAGCCTTGATTACTTGATTTAGTACCAAGCTTCTATCTAACTATAGGTCCTGTTCCTTATTTCTCTTAATCATCATTATTAATTACAATCAAACCGTATTTAGTCAAAAAGTAAATACTTGTTTCTGGGCCAATACTTTCAGTTGTAAGTACTTCCACATGTGAGCATGAGGCAAACCGTGCAAATCTATTGACTGTAACAGGGATCAAGTTAGAGTAAGAAGGATGACTGGTTTGTTGCTGCTTTAGAGGTTTTTAGTGCTTCTAATCAATGTTGCAAGTATAAATTCGGGGGATATATTGCTGAGGGTTTGGAAAGAAACGCATTGGAAATATTGGGGAAACTTTCAGAATTACTGAAAAATATCAGCAAGAATAAAATTATTGCTGAAAAAATGAAAATATTGGGGAAATCAGCAACCTGAAAAACTCAGGATAAATTGAAGATATTTGCTTCTCTGCTTCTAATTTAACCTAATAGATGGAGATGATGACTAGCCCTTTCATTTTTCTGGTACGACTGTACCCGTGTAAATTTCACGGTCAAAGTTTGATAAAACTTTTTGCCCTGAACCTTTTGGAGGACATAACATTTACAATATTTGTTTTTGGTGCCATTTATTGGGTTGGCTTAAGATTTTTAGGAGCTGCAGATGGTGATAGTGGTAGCAAGGGTTGGTAAAACAAGAGTTTTGAGTTCTTCATATCAAAGTGTGGGTTATTCTATGGACAATCTTGATGAAGAAGAAGCATTGCTTCTCTAAAAACACCATTAAGAAGAAGAATTGACAGTTTGGAAACTCCATAAAGGTCATGGGAAAGCATTTTTTTTTAGGAATCTCACGGAAAGCTTTGTGATGAAGCTGTCTCCTTGTAAGATATTATTGGCAAACTTCATATTGAAAATGCATGCTTCATTGCAAGGTACTATTGCTTAGCTTCAAGAACGAGTTTCTTCTTTGCAAGATATTAATATTAGTCAACATAGCTCTATTGCTTAACTTCATGTTCAGTTGGATGAGAAGTCCGTCTTGAATTTGTGTGAAGAAGTAAGGGAATTGAAATAAGAATATTATTTGAGGGATATCTTGTACTCTGAGAGAAAATCTAGTCCTCTTACGAGAACTTTGAAGAAGTGGACTATGTGTATTAAAGAGATGGAAGAATCCCTGGATTTATTTGTCAAGAATTCATGAACAAATTAAGGAAGATGGAAGAGATATTTGACACCTTACAAAAAGGAGGATGATTACTCATAAGTGTGTTTTTTTGGTTACTCTTAAGTGACTTTCCCTCAAATTTGAGAAGTGTACCAAAGAGTTTGGTTCCAAAATATTTTGTCTAATGGGATATATAGGTGGAAAACTTGGTAAATATGGGCATGGAATTGTTAATCTTATTGAGCCTAAGATTAGACCAAAGCAGCCAATTCTTGGATATGTTGAGAGGTCATCACTAGATGTAGATTATCCTTTCACTATCGAGTTGTAGGCATCGACTCATGCACTATTTGTTGATTTGCTCATTTATGATATGTTAGTGTTTGAGTTTGTCACTTTAGTGATTTTGCTAGTGATTTGTAGAAATAAAACATTACACATCCTGCACCTTTTGTTTAGTAGGACTTGTTACCCCCTTACATCTAGGGGTAACTAGAGGAGTTTTTTTCTCCTATTACTCTAACCACAAATAGAGATTCCAAACATGACATCCACAGTTCTCCATAAACAACCAACCAACGATGTTTCCCGCATTTTACTCAACTCACTCACATTTGAAGACTATGGTGTGTGACATACATGAGGTACATTATTCCTTGCTTCATATTGAGTGTTTCCTCATTTAATTGTCATGAAAGTGGTAATCATTGGTTGAGTTGGATAATGGATTATGATGCTCTAAATTTGTGTCTTTTTCCTTATTTCAACTTGGTGGTCATCATCATCTTCTAGATAAGTGTTGTCCCTCTTGGATTGAGTTGTACTACTGGGGGGATTTGAAAGATGTAGTGTATCCTTGATTCCAATCCATAGTTAACATTCTCTATCTTTCCTAATTTCCATGGTCTTGCTTATGATTGGTTTTCATCTTTCACAAAAGGTTCATGTTTTATCATCCCACGAGGAGCTATAAGCTTGAGGTTGATGCAACTAAACATAAAAAGGGAAAGATCAAGACATAAAGTCAAAATGCAAAGGAAAAATGAAGGGATATAAGGAAAAGTCAAAATTCAAATTAAAGTTTGAGCAACGTCCCTTCACTATGAGGCCATTATCCCAAGTCCCATGTGATGACACACATACACAAAAAAATGGGGGAGGAGCTCAATGAAACTAAAAACAAAACGATGAAAGAAAAAATAAAAGAAAAAGGCAAGTGAAGGGATAGTAGGAAATAATGTTGAGGAAATGGAAACTCATTGCATGAGCACTACCTCAATAAAGGCACTCATGTGGACAAATATCTTAATACAACTTACCAAGAGCATGAAATGCAATTCATGAAGCTATCTCTCCAAAACCATACTATATATCACTATAACTACTGCTTCATGAGTTTCTTGGGAAATGCTTCTTTTCTTAGGTACTAACGCCAATGTTATTAGAACTAGACCATTTATTGAATAGGTTGACCCCAAAAAAGTGAATTGAGCAGGAATTGGAAAAAAATTAGTCCAAGAAATTGATCAACCAAAAATTACATAAAATAATCAAATTTTGAAAAAAAACCATATATATGTTAAAGGACAATAGCTCTAGTGGTAGCTAGCAAGCCTAATTCCCACTCCACCCAGATTCTATTCTTTGGAGACACGTTAGTCTATGTGGCAAAATTTGAACATGTTGAAAATTGTGACGAGTAGTTCTTGTAAGCCCGAAGAGGCAGGAAAATTTGAATATCTTGATATTGAGGTGAATAGTGGCAGTGATCATAATTCAATCCCGAGCATTGCCTAGAACAACCCTTCAAAGTTACAAATTTACCAATTACCGTTAAAAACACACACACACACACATATAAGTCCAAACCATTTATACACAAATACAAAAAGTTTCTCATTTATATAGCAATTACGAGTGCATATAACAAAAATAGCACAGAGTGCAATACATCTTTAAACCAAACATCAACAAAGAGGCTCTAAATGGCCTCTAGAGACCAAGATATGCATATACTAATGAGTAACTATAGTGACAAAGTCTAGACTCTACAATCTAATCATATGGTACTAGTGTATAGACTTTGGTTGTGGTTGCATTGGTTGTTGAACTCCTTTGATGTGACCCTAGTGAAATTGTACCCTTCACTAAAGACCATGGAGACACTAGGGACATGATAAAGGTGTTCAACAGTCAATGTAATCAATATCAAGGTACATAGTGGGCTTGGTGCTCTTGATTAAATCCCAATTCCATACACTCATACATGATAGAATCAATTGGAAACCTTTCAATCCCACCAATCCTAAAATCCTGAAAATTGTTAAGTCTGTTGAATTTTGAATTGAATCTTAAATTTTATATGAAGTCTAGTGAGGTTTGAACCATTCTCAAAATTAATGATAATGTTAAAAATTTAAGTAAACTGATTAAAAAGGAGGTGAGTATAATGTCAATTTTTACTTTAATAATTTAATATACCATCAATTACTAGTGTTAGGTTTTGTAGGGCCCTTGCATTAGATATTTTTCATTCTTTTTAAGTATTTTTTTTAATAAAAAATAAGATTTGGTTGACTTTAGCCATGTCATACAACATCATATGAAACTAAGTTTTATATGGAATTGATTGGTCCAAAACACCAAATAAGACTAGTATGATGTTGAAACTGTTGGACTAATAAGTTTTGGGCTAGTTCCAATAATACTAACTTGCACATGTAATAGGGAAAGGAGAAAACGTCAGAGATGGATAAGGTGGAATAAGGCAGAGGAATAAACAAGGAGGCGTGGAGTACATCCATTTCCATTATACTAAACCAAAAATCCGAACATATTGCATGCCATGCAAAGTAATGTTACATATTCTCAAGTTTAGTGCTAGAGGTACAAGCATGATCATAAAGATATCTAGATGTCGTCATAGTAGTGGAACCTATTATCGCCTAAATTACTGGCCTTGGCAAGGTCTAGTCCTACTAAATAGTAAGCACATAGGAGATGCACCCACTATTACCTCAACATGTTCTCCTCTTACTTTAGGTCAACTCCTAGAATGCCATGAGAAGTATCCAAATATACATACACTTCTCTAGTGATCTTAGAAGACCAATGCCTATAAACACTTAAGATGATGAAGGTTAGGAGTTAAAATTAAATAAATGCTAGGTATGATAGATAATATTCTACTGCAAATAGTACAAACTAACAAGCACATTTACGCAAAATACTTAATAAATGGTTATTTTTGAAGCTTGAGAGTGAGAGAAAGGAACAAAATTCAGTTGAAGTTGTTTACCCTTAATTACCACTTGATCTGTGACATGATTGGGACAAGCTTATTGTTGTCTTACACTTCTAAATCTAAAAAATAATGCAAGAAATGTAGAAAAAACTCATCTAGAGTGGCTTTAAAGCAATCCAAGAGTGTGGAAACATGCTAGAATGATGGATCCTTGGGTGCTTGAGCTCGGGGATTGAAATAATAGTGAATGGATAATATACAAGAAAACAATACATTACAAAGATATGATCTAAACATGCATGAATTAGGGATCCAATCCCTTAGGGGTTAAAAATGGAAAATGCCATAATCAAGGTAAAATTTTTGCAGCATTGAAGGAAACTTTAAATACTTCTAAATATTGAAGATGTGCAATGAAAATACTTTAGAAATATAGTTGGGGATTTTAAGAGGTTAGAGACAAGCTTTCAAAAAACCCTAGGTAAGGAGCCTCACCAATATTTGAAGGTATGTTGTAAATAAAATTCAAGCTTGTGTCATTAGATTTTGTAAATAAAAAAGAGGGCCATTTACTTGGGCCTTTAGATCTTCAACATAGACCTATTTCCAAGAAAAAATATCTAAATTCAAAATGTAATTCATTAGATTTTTTTATAAACAATAAATGAAAGATATTCCATGGGTCACTTTTGTTTTTAATGGTTAAATTTTTCTATTTTTGTATTTTTAGGATTTTTTGAATAATATGTGAATAAAAAGACAATTGCAAGAATTTTGAAAAGATTGTTTAGTTGTTGTATTAGGGCTTAAGTGTCTTATTTCCAATAGGGCTATTGGAGTCAAGATAGATGCCCCTCTTAGGATGGTTGTCCAATGCTTGTGGATTAGGGAATAGAGGCGGAATCCTAGAAGTTAAATTACTTCTTGTCTAAGCAAGACAAGATGTGAAATCAAGCCCCACTAGAAGGGATTCCTCTGAAGGGGAAATCCCTCAAACATAAGATCAATTATGACATGAAATAAAATGAAACCCTTGTTGAGGAACCTTAGGTATAGCCTAACAAAGAGATCCAATAATTACCTCATTGTGGCATCCCATGGTTAATATTTCTCTCTTGTAAATAATTGTAATTATTTTAAAAATGGTTGAGAGATGGACACAAATTACATTGCTTGAGGTAGGAAATTGCTTGAGGAAATTGTCGTTTTAAATATCAATCCCGGTTGGTTGAGTGGGATGATTATGCCATAAATTAACTAAAAGAAGAAGGGATAGGGGCAAGTGTCCTTTGGATCCAATAACAAGCAAAGAATAAGACAAAACATTAAGGCAACATGGGTTGTGTTGTCCACAAGGTTCATTGTTTTGAAATCGTGGAGGTGGGTAGTTAGTCTATTGGAAAAGAGGGATGAGGAGTTGGAGATTTTTCACCCATTGATACATGTGCATTCTTTCTCCTAAAGACACACACATAGGCATACGCAGAGGGAATGTACTCCCAGGGACATAGAAGTTGAGGAAGAGTGTAGGAAAGAAGCATCTAGAAATTTTTGTGAAAGACTGCAAAGAAGAAAACATATTGAATTGTTGTTGTTAAGCTTTGGGGAGATTTTTTTAAAACCAATTGAAGAACCCTCTTATAGATTGGTTGGGCATAAACATCATAGAGGGTAGTGGATTACCGGTAGGGTTGAAGAATCCATTTGAAGCTTGTGGATTGATGAATCTATTGGACTAGGAAAATTCACCCAGATGCATGTGAGGGTTGAACAACCACCAAGAGTTACCTTAGGGATGAAGCTTTGGTGCTTGACTCATTGATGAACCACCTAGAGAGTGATTCCTTTACCCATTAGCAACATAACCACTAATGAATCTTCCTTAATGTGGGACCTCTTCTCATGAAAGTGAGCTAGAGTTCTTTGTATTGTGATATGATGGCATGAATGTGGATATGCTTGAAAAGAGAATGATCGTGAGTATAGTTGGTGGATGAAGGCAATGTGGCTTGGTGGCATCCTATTTCAATTATCCTATTGGTTAAAAGCCTTAGAAGCACTCCACCTCAAGCTTTATAATCTGGCTCGAGGGTGACAACTATAAGTAATAGTGGATTTTAGTTTGGCTATGGTTGGGTGGAGAGTTGGAGTCCCACTCTCAATTGCAGAACTTGCATAAGATAAATATCACCTTATGTTTGTGCTTGTTATTACTGTATTGCCTCTGTTATTTTGTAACAGGATAATGTCATGCTAATGATTGAGGAGTGTTGGTTCTTTCATTTATCAATTGTTAGCTTTTGTAGCATCGGATGTGTTCTAGCCTTGAAATTTTGTGGAGAGGCTAGAATACATGAAATCTCCAAAATCCAGATATCGTTTTTGGAAATTCCACCTAGAAATGACTTAATTAGATTATTAGTCAGTTTTTAAATATTTCATAAGTCTAAAATTAGGGAATATGACTATTTTATCATAATTAATTAAGTCAAGGTTTGAATGTTCTAGAAACTCACATGGATCGACTTCAAGTTAATCCTAGCCATCGATTAAGATCTAACATTGGTCGTTGAATTCAACATAGGATTATAAGAAGAAGTAGATGAGACTTGGTGAAATCACTTCACAAGTTTGATTTCACTGGCAGATCGATTATCAGAGTACCAGTTGTCTGTTGTCAGAGATAGAATAAGTGAGATCAAAGCAGTGACAGAGGGGCAGAGACAGTGAAGCTGGAGGAGGCATTCTAGTTCCGGTGAGTGCATTTGCAGAGAGGCAGAGGAGCCACAGTGAGGTTGACGCAGAGCAGCGCAACAACCTCTAGAGGCAATTTCATATTTGTTGGGAGAAGCAGAGTTTCAGTGCCAGAAGTTGGGAAGTGGTTCTAGAGGCCAGGAGAGACGTTTTCTTAGACATTAGTTGATTAGACGGCTTGAGGAGAAGTTTCTCCGAGCTAAGTGCAGAAGTGACTACGCTAGGGTGACGCAGTGACTACGCAAAGCCATTTTGGACGACTCAATTTGAGCTGAGGGCAGTGCCTAGTTTCGCCTATGGAGTGAGGAAATTCCTCACTAGATTTTTTCTTGCCAGTTTTTCTCTATAGGTTTTCCAGTTTGGGCATCCAATTGTACTCATATTATTTCACTACTGCATAATAATAAAACCCTCAGCCACTTTACCAATTTTCCCACATTGGGTTTTTCCAGGGACATTGGTCCAAAAATAATTGTGTTATTTTATGTGTGTGTGCTAGCATTTCTTCCAGCTTTTATTTCTTCCGCAGTTTATTTGTGTAAGTTGCAGTGTGATTGATTCAGTATTTACTGTAGAAAGCATTAAATAAATTTTTAAAAATTAATTTAACAATTAGGAGAATTATTTCGAGTTGCTGCAATAGGATTTGAGTCACAAAATTTTCACATGGTATCAAAGCGCAGAAGATCAACCAGAGAGCTCAGTAGCGAATTGTTAAAATCGGACAACTAGGTCCAAACTCCGGGTTGTGCTGCTCAGATGACGATCACAATATTTTTATTGAATTCCTCTTTCGAAGAGGTGTAAGATTGATCTAAAGATCATCTCGATCGGATGAGCAGAACATGTACTTTGAATTTATTCCACTTATGTGCTAGGTCGGCCTGGAATAAAATATAGACTTAAATGTCTTAAAGGACGTGTCACACACCCCCAAAGATTCCTATATATTGGAGAGACTTAGAGTTCATTTGACACATTGGTGTGGAGGAATTCTCTCTCTCTGGATAGCGTTGGAGCTGTGATATATATGGACTGTTCTTTGTTTGGGTTGTTCTGGGTGATGAGTGACACGCTTGGCTGAATGACCTATTGGAGACTTTGCTGGCAGAAGCATCCTGCTGATCGCCGTAATGCCACCATCTATCATCTCTGTTTTGGCTTGTCTTCTATCGATCTATTAGTATGTTCTATCTTCTTCAATATTGTGCCCTAATCTGAAATGGCATAGAACATAAGCAGAAATTAACACGAATAAAGGAGTTTCATTGTTCAGTGTGGGCAGCAGATCGAAACCCTAGAGGGAAACACAATCACCTTGGCCAAGAGGTCGAATTTCTTGAGGAGAATCGATTTGTCTAAGAGAGGGAGGCAGAAGGAGCAACCAGTGTTTTTCGCAAAGCAGATCTCTAGTTGGAGTCTGGGCGCAGTAGTTTTGCAACGTTTTGTTAGAGCAGAACTAACGTCGAGTGGAAGAAGAGCACACACTGAGGGAAAATTTTCCTTGGGGAACTTCTAGTCTCAAGAAGTTCAATTTCCCTTGTAGATCAATAGTCGTTGTGAGAAGAGTTTCTCACTCCAAAAGGGAGTGCAAATAACTAAGCAACAACTGAGTAGAAGGGGAGAGGAGATTTTCGACATTTGTTGAGATGGCCACTGCTGGGACGAGAGATCAGGATAGGTTAGATGGTGCTTCCAACTATGTCATCTGGAAGGCAAGGATATCCTTCCTTCCAAAGGAGTTTGATCTCAAGGCATATATCGATAATGTGGTAACGGTTCCCACAGATATGGATCAGCTGAAGGAGTATAGAAAGGAGATGGCGCGGGCAAAGAGGTTGATCCTTGTTGGTGTTCGAGATCACATTGTATCTCACATAGTAGCCAAGGGAACGGCCAAAGAGATGTGGGATACACTTTTCACGTTGTACCAGGGCACTTCCGAGTAGCGAAATATGTACCTGGAGGATAAGCTGAGATGTGTCAGGATGTAGAAAGGGGAACATGTAGACCCCTTCCTCACCAGGATTCAGGAGAGCTGGGACCAGCTTGGAGCTGTTGGGGAAGCGCCTCAACCCACAGAGCTAGTGTGATTGGCACTCAACAGTGTCTCAGAGGAGTGGCAGGTATTTTTTCAAAGTATCTTGGGCAGAGACACCTTTCCAAGGTGGGACAGGATGTGGGCTGATTTGCAGCAGGAGGAGTTGAGACAGGACTTGGTAAAGAGATCCATCAGTGGCAGCAGTAGTAGCAGATCGAGACAAGTGAAGGAGGAGGAGAATGTGGCCCTCACATCGAAGGGTCCCAGTCAGGGACAGGGGGAGCAGCAAGAGAAGAAGAAGGACATGTCAAAGGTCAAGTGCTTCAGGTGTGGTGAGCTAGGCCACTACATCACCTAGTGTCCTCTCAGGAAGAAGGACAAGGAGGAGAAGCAGGACCAACTAGAAACTTCTGTAGAGATCTACAGGCTTTCGTCCAGGTTGGAGGAAGACTTCGCCATGTTTGCCGACATACCCCCAAGAGTGGGGGGGATGACTTTGTTTTGTATCCCTAAAAAGATACAGATGGGCAGGATCCTTGAGGAGTCCACCTCTTGGATCAGTACCTGGCTAAGAGGGGCCACAATATTCAGTAGCACGATGGACTAGTGGTAGTAGATGCAGTCAAATGCCAAAGTGACAGTTACATAGACTAGTAGCAGTTAGATGCTGGGGAGCGCAGTGCAGAGTTGGCAGTAGTGCAAAGTCAGCAACAACGCAGATTCCTTAGTGATATTGTAGAGGCTAGTAGCAGTCAGGACTTGGGTGACAGATGCATCATACTAAACACAACGAGTTCATTATTTCAGATGTTTCTCAGTTGCAGATGTTGCAGTTGTAGCAGCAACATATGAGTGGGGGTTGCAGTGCAGATGTAGTGTTGCCAGCAGTTCAGCAGGGTCAACAACAGAACAAATGCAGGGCATATCATATTTGTGCAATCGTTGGTGGGAAGTACGGCCAGACATGAGTAGCATGATAGGAGATGATGCCGAGACATGGTGTTGTGACAGCAGGTGCAGCACCAGAACACATTCCTCGCTAAGAGGGAGTGTTAGTTTTTGTAGCATTGGATGTGTTCTGGCCTTGAAATTTTATGGTGAGGCTAGAATACATAAGATCTCAAAAACCCAAAAATCATTTCTGGAAATTTTGCCTACAAATGACTTAATTAGATTAGTAGTCAGTTTTTAAATATTTCCTAAGTCTAAACTTAGAGAATATGACTAATTAATTAGAATTAATTAAGTCAAGTTGTGAATGTTCTAGAAACTCACACGAATCAACTTCAATTTAATCCTAGCCATCGATTAACATCTATCTTGGTCGTTGAAGTCTCAATAGAGGATTTTAAGAAGTCAATGGGGCTTGGAGAAATCACTTTAGCAATTCGATTTTACTGGCAGATTGATTTCCAGAGTAGTAGTTGTCAGTTTCCAGAGAGAGAGTCAGTGAGATCGAAGGAGTGAGGGAGGGGTAGAGACAGTGAAGCTAGAAGAGGCATTCCAGTTCCGGTGAGTGCATTTGCAGCAAGGCAGAGGAGCCACAGTGAGGCTAATGCAGAGCGATGTAGTAGCCTCTTGAGGCAATTTCATATTTGCTGGGGGAAATAGAGTTTCAGTGCCAGAAGCTAGGCAGAGGTTCCAGAGGCCAGGAGGGACGTTTTCCTAGACAACAGCTGACCAAACGGCTTGAGGAGAAGTTGTTCCGAGTTGGGTGCATAAGTGACTGTGCTAGGGTGACATAGTGACTGTGCAGAGCCAGTTTGGACGGCTCAATTTGAGCTGAGGACAGTGCCTAGATTCGCATGTGGTGTGAAGAAATTCCTCACTAGATTTTTTCTTTCTAGTTTTTCTCTATAGGATTTCTAGTTTGGGCATCCAATTGTACACCTCATCTATTGCACCGATTTTCCCTCATTGGGTTTTTCTAGGGACATTGGTCCAAAAATAAGTGTGTTATTTTATGTGTGTGTGCTAGCATTTCTTCAAGCATTTATTTCTTCTGCATTTTATTTGTGTATGTTGCAATGTGATTGGTTTAAATAAATTGTTAAAAATTAATTTAACAATTAGGAGAATTATTTCCAGTTGCTGCAATAAAATTCAGGTCACTGAATTCTAACATCAATTATATAAATTTTGTGTTGGCTATAGTCTTGTGATGATGTTAGTTTGATGCCCAAATGTGTGGTTGTGCCTATAAGTCGAATTTGGAATGAGTTTTTGATTTCCCTGTGAAATGTTGATGGAATGTTCATTTCATGTAGGACTTTGGGTGTTATATGGCTTCCTACTTGCTTGCATGTGTTTATTTCATGTTATTTATTATCCCAAGAGATCAGGAAATATTTGAGATAAGATGGACTTGATCTATGTCAATTACTGCTAACCTAAGAGGCCGATATACCTCTGAGTTGCTAGGGGTTGATACCTACTCAATGGTCTCATTGAAATTGAATGGACAAGTCCTTGTCCTATCTATTATCTTGGTATTGTTTCATTACTGCTAAGCTCAAGAGAGATAGCTCCAAATTGAGCTCTATAACAACCTTAAGGGCGACAGATCAAGTCTTGGAGCAAGCTCAAACGTTCACATAACCACTGTAGTCGAGGCATAGACTTGAGCTCTATAACAACCTTGAGGGCGACAGATCAAGTCTTGGAGCAAGCTCAAACGTTCACATAACCACTGTAGTCGAGGCATAGACTAAGTCCCTATAAACACATTGATTAACTTATAAACACAGTCCCTCGATTATTAGCTCTCAGTGTCCTTAAGACTCCAACTCATATGACCCTTCACTTGTAATCGAGATCTCAGAATCTCGAATCTCAATCGTTTTTGTCGTGCATCTCCTCCCAATATTCTGAGACGTTTTCTCCGAGTTTATGGTCCGAGATATGGTTTCTGTCATCTTCTATACTTAAATTTCCATCCCAACACCTTGATTTTTCAACCACGTGATGGTGAATATTCTTCGTCTCTTAACTGAAGCTTTTCCGTCAACTTCTAGAAAATTTCTCGGTCTCGACGGTTTAACACGTAGTCTCTTAGAGTTTCTCCTGAGATCATTTTCTCTGAGACTGAAGTTTCCTTCGATATAATTTTCTTAGGAAAAAAAGGTTTTTGCCGAGAAAGGTTTTCCTTCGAGGAGGGTTTTTTCCAAGAAGGATTTCCTCCGAGATGACATGGTAGGGGTGGGCCCGAGATGAGTTTCTCCTGAGATTGAGTTTTATCTGAGATGGGTTTTCTCTGAGTTATCAGAATCTCGGATCTCAAAAGATCTTGCAGTGCTACTCTACCCAATCCTCCGAGATTGTTTTCTCCAAGAAGAGTTTCTTCTAGGGTGACGTGGGAGTAGTGGGTCGTTGCACTTATGTAAGCGAGGCGAGTTATATGTATGCACATATATATTTATATGTAAGAACCCAGGTAATGAATGGGTCAACAACTAATACACTAATGCCAAATCGCAGTGATGAGCCTCGTTTGGACAACCATGTGGGCGCCATGTCATTGATGTCATGTTGAGGATTAATGATGTGGTGCTAAACTTTAAGTGGCCATAACTTCTGATCCAGAGGTCGGATAAGGACAAAATTTATATTGCCAAAATCATCTCAACGAGATGAGCGCAATGATTCCATCCATTTGAAGTTTTAAGGAAGTTAAAAAAGATCGAAATTTTTAGACCCCTTTTTCATAACACTATCTTGGATCTCGAGTTAGCATAGTAAACAATCTCCTTATAACTTGTATTGTGGGTTGGGATTATGAGGGGGTGTGTTATAGAGTGTTATCAAAGCATTCAAGTTCAACACTTGGATTGGATGGGCTCTCATGGCAAAATAATTGCTAGGTTCTTCCCAAGCCCTTGGGAATAAGTTGGTACTTTGTTACAAAGTTAACAGAGCAAAGCGGGTTCCATATTGAATTTTAGAAAATGAATAAAGCATATGTTTAGGTGTTCAAATTCTATCTGTGATTAATTGATTGCATGTATGAGTGATGTGTTTACCTTGTAATTTGAGTATGTAGCATGGTACCAACAAATTTCCAAAAATCAGCCAAGGTAATAACATTTGTTATGTGCTTGAATTCTGTTTAAATCTAACAGTTATGTGTGTGTGACAACACATAATATAAGACAAGAAGACTCTAAGGATTGAAGAGATGAGGGCATGAATGGTGCAATATAGATCTGATCAATCATAGCATAGACATGAAGAAGCAAGAACAAATGAAGAAGAAAGATCAATTGGAAAAACTGGAGGAGCCGATTCTCCGGACTTAATGGACGCCTTGAGGAACCTAAGGGCTGAGATTAGGAGTTGTAAGGTTGATAATGAAAGGTCGGTAAGGGCTAAGGAAAAACAAGCTGAGGTAAACAGAATCATACTGCAAAGCCTTTTTGACTTACAGAGACAGAGGCAGTATGAGTTGGGGGCTAGTCATAGAGACAAACAGAGCCCTTTGGAAGTAGAAGAGAGAACAAATGGGGCAGATGGTAGTAGGTCTAGGAAGAGGCACAAGAGGGAAAGTGAAGACACGATGAGAGGGAATGCACCATTGAGTACCCCAGAGAGAAGATATAGCACTTATGGGCATCATTCTGGTAGACATTCTAGTTCTACTACAAGGAGGCACCATTATCATCGTCGTTATCAGAGAAGGAGAGAAAGGGACCATATGCCATAGGAATTTAAGAAGGTAAAACCACTCACATTTGATGGAGAGATGAAAAAATTTGAAGATGCAGAAGCTTGGTTGCTTGGAATGAAGAAGTTCTTCAGAATCCATAACTATTTTGAGAAGATGAAAGCAAAGGTAGCCACCTATAGTCTGAAGCAAAAATCAGACATATGGTGGGAAGATTTGAAAAATGTCAAGGGCATAACTGAAGAGGGCTTGAATTGGAATGAATTTTAAAATCTCTTTGGAGAAAAATATTTATCAGACATATACAATGACAACAAGGCAAAATAATTTTATGAGCTTAGAATGGGACTAATGTCAGATGAAGAATACACCACTAAGTTTCTAAAATTGTTGAGATATGTGCCATATCTTAAAGATGATAAGGAAAAAGTTCAAATATTCATTAGTTGTCTGCCCCAATCCTTCAGATATTGAAATGAGATCCATGAGCCTTAAACATTAAATGATGCCATTAAAAAGTTGAAACATTGTTATGCTCAATCCAAGTGTAGGCCAGAGTTTAAACTTAGTTTGAAGTCTAAAAATAATGCCAAGTTCAAAGGAAAAAGATAAAAAAAAAATTTAATGAATTACATACTGCCCTTGCTATTCAAGACAGTCAATGAAAGCTCAACATTGTAGGCAAAGACCGTTTTGCTCAAGAAGGAGCCAAGATTTACGGGAAGGTTCCATATAAGTGTTGGGCATGTGGTGAAAATCATTTGAGACAATATTTCCCACAACGCAAGCACGTTGGACCAAAATTGTACAACGTATAGGAAGCACAGACTGTGGGAGATGTGGCTCATATGCCCATGATCTACATGCCACTGGACAATCAGCAAACAAACCATCAAGCTTCCATAATCAAGATGGAATGTAAGGTTTGCAATCAAATTATTTCTATTTTTGTTCATCCTAGTTCTAATTATAGCTACGTTAGCCCAATGCTTGTAGAACGATGCCAATTGAACCAAGAAAAACATGAGGAATCTTGGCTAGTTCAATTAGCCACGAGAATAAAGAAGAGGGTCGAGTAAGGCATTCCCAATTGAATTAATTGGAATGCCCACTATGTCAAACCTCAATGTGCTACCATTAGGAACAAATAGCATACTGCTAGAATGGATTGGTTTTACAAGAACCACACCAAGGTAGATTGTTTTGAAAAGGAAATCGAGTGGTTAGATGAGCATGGAGGAAGAAGAGTATTGTAGGGAAAGAAGAAACCCATATTCATGAGGCTAATTTCAACCATGCAAGCCAAGAGAAGAAGCAGGAAGGGATGCATATTATTTGTTGTGCAAATGTCTAAGAGTGTTGGAGCTAATAGCAACACTGAGTAATGGCAACGACATATTAACTAGATATCTCATCCTGAATGTTAATTTTTCTAAGGGATATATTGTTCTTTGCTTTGATAATTTCATTTCTTTATATACACATTAAGTTCACCTTATAACATCATTACGTTATTCAGATTTACATCATTATTCAGAGGCATACACAAATATGTAGAAAGAACAATATCATCATCATTAATGCAATGGAACATAAAGGAACAATAAAAGAAAATAATTCACACATATAGAAACCAAGATTAGTCAGAGACCAAGACAAAACCCACTATGGGGAAAACCCTTTCAAATTCTTCTTCTTATTAGATTGTCATTGAATGATTAAGCAAAACAGAGTATAAAAATCCATATCTTCATCCATACAACTATCCAACAAAAATCAACTTAACAATATCTATGAGATGAACCCAATCATGCTTACTCAAAACCTTGATTCTGAAGTCTGTAATGAACTGTCACTTTTTGTGGTCAACTGTCGAACACTATGGTCAATAAGCGAAATCTTCAGACAACTAAAATTTCAACATTAAAGCTCTGTCGCATGGAGGAGGAGTGTGTGTGTGAATGAAAATATTCAGTCGCACGGATGAGCCGGTCAGTGAGCGACTGCAGTCAATATCTCTCTGTATTATGCCTGCGACTGAGGCCCAAAACCCGAAAACATGATGCAAGCTTTGGACCTTGCAATTTCATATTTGAGCAAATCCACTCTCCATGAGCGAGCCTCAGACCTGTGCAAGCCAAAACCAAGAGAGAAAATAGGAGAATTTATCATGATGATATCCAAATGAGGTTAAGGTCACTTGTATTTATAGCCTTCCAAGGGGGTCCACTTTTCTTTAGTGTCAACCTATCCAAATGTGCATATGTGGGATTTTCTTCATAAGTACACTTTCCCTTATCTGATTTGAGTGATCTTTGGGTCGATTTTGGTCCTCTTGAAAAGAAGAATTCAATGCAATCATCATCTCCATCAAATGAGTTGTTTAAAGTGGAATTTTACTGCAGCTGCATGTTTTAACACTGAAGTAGTTCCAAGATGTCTTCCCTAAGGAGATTCTCAGATTACCTCCTCATAGAGAGGTGGATTTCTCCATAGAATTGATACCAGGAGCAACTCTAGCATCAAAGGCATTGTGTAGAATGAGCACTTTAGAAATATTCGAGTTGAAGCTATAGCCCAAGGAGATGTTCGATAAGGGCTACATAAGGCCAAGTGTGTATCCATGGGGAGCACCAATACTATTTGTAAATATTCGTAAAGAAGAAGGGTGGCACACTTATTTTGTCCATCAATTATCGAAAATTAAATAAAGTGACCATCAAGAACAAGTATCCATGACCATGGATCGATGATTTATTTGACCAGCTAAGTGGAGCGATATTCTTCTCCAAAATTGATTTAAGGTCATGTTATGATTAGGCGCATATAAAATATGAGAACATCCATAAAACAACCTTCAAAATGAGGTACAGACATTATGAATTTGTGACAGTACTCTTTGGACTTACCAATGCACCTGCAACCTTTATGTGCCTTATGAACAACGTACTACGCCTTATTTGGATAAGTGTGTCGTAGTCTTCGTGGATGACATTTTGGTCGATTCAAAGACCAAGGAGGAGCACAAAGATCATTTGGCAACAATATTGCAATTGCAAAGAGAGCATAAGCTTTATGCAAAGATTAGTAAATGCAATTTCTTTCAATCACAGATTCATTACTTGGGACACATTGTCTAAATGGAGGGAGTAACAGTTGACCAAGAGAAATTTAAGGCTATAATGGAATGGCCAACACCTAAAAATGTGGCAGAAGTTAGGTCCTTCATGAGGTTGGAAAAATATTATAGGAGAGTTATTAAAAATTTCTCCAAGATTGGGTGTCCAATTACTACTCTCCGAAATAAAGGGAAGAGATTCGAATGGATAGTTGATTATGCAACAAGCTTTGATCAGTTGAAGCAGTTATTCACCAATGCACCAATATTAAGGATATCAGATCCTGAAAAGGATTTCATTGTGTGCATGGATGCCTACAAGGAGGGACTCGATGGACTATTGATGCAGGGAGGTCAAGCGGTATGCTATGAGTCTTGAGAGCTAAATGAGCATGAACGAAATTATGTAACTCATTATCTGGAATTGGATGCCATCATCCATGCACTAAAAATGTGGAGACGCTACCTTCTTGGTAGAAAATTTACCCTAATGATTGATCATGGAGGTTCGATTTACATGCAAGGCAATCCTGATGGCTAGTCATGCTTAGTGAGTTTGATTTTGAAATCAAATATATAAAACGCAAGAAGAACAAAATAGAATATGCACTCAACAGGAGGGTGTAATTAAATCATTTAGCAGTCGTAAGTTCTTATGGAATGGACCTAATAGAGCAGGTCAAACATACATGGAAACATATGAGAGGTATCAACATATAAAGGAAAGGCTACAGTAAGATGGCGAGGTGGAAAAGATGAAGTATATCATCTCATAGGTGATGGATTGGTTAGATTCAAGAATAGAATTTATGTTCCAAACAATGATGAATGGAAGAAGCTCATATTGAGAGAGTTTCATACTAAGTCGTATTCTGGACACCTGAGATACCAAAAGGCTCTCATGGCCATAAAATTTTTATGTTATTGGCTTAATTTGAAAAGGGAAGTAGAGAATTTTATTACTAAATGCATATAATACCAACAGGTGAAGGCCGAATGTAAATGTCCAACATGCATTAGGGGAATTTTGAGGTCTAAAATGGGCCTCCTAAGGAAATAATAAAACAATAGCTAAACCAATAAAATAATATTTATAAATTCGCAATTCACTTTTTGCACCACAATCCATGTAACCATTGTTAAATTCAATTCAAAAGTTGTACCAAAATAAAATTAATAAAAAAATTGTATTGATGTGACTATAAATAAGAATGAGATTTTCAAGAAAAAATCATTATCATTGAATAACTAATGCATTTGTCCTTTGTACTTAAATAACTTAAAGTAAAATATAAATATAAATTTATAAATTCTTAATTATATTATATGCTATTAATTAAAATTTATATTATTTAAATTGTACAATAATATATAATTAATATACTATATAAAAATAAAATAAAATAACATAATAAATGTATTTGGATATGCATTGTTTCTTTCAAAAAATATAAAATGATAATAATATATTTTTATTCAAAAAGTGTGAAATGACATTTATTATGAGTACTTTACTTTGACTTTAAAAGTACTTAGAGCACTACTATGTTTAACTATGAGTTTTTATCCACCATTGAAAATGTGACAAGTAAGTAACTCAAACAATGCCACCTCAGCCATTAGGGATGATGTCATCTCCTAAAATGTGATTGGTTCTCATAAATGAATTTTGATTGTACATTTTCCTTAGGAGGCTCATTCTAGACCTCAAAATTCCCTTAATGTTTGTTGCAGCCTATTCCCATTCCAAAATGGAAGTGGGAAGTGATATCCATGGATTTCATTACAGGTTTTCCAAAAACCTCCAAGCAACATGATGCGATTATGGTATTCATCGACAAGTTGAGCAAAGTGGCTCATTTTGTACCAGTCAAATCCACAAACTCAACCAGTGAGGTGGCTCAAATCATCATAAAGGAGATTGTGTGGTTACATGGAGTCCCAAGAAAGTAATCTCAGACAGGGATGCCAAGTTCACTTCAAGATTTTGGAAGGAACTCTTTGTAGTCTTTGGGATAGAATTGGACTTCGGTATAGCCTATCATCCATAGACGGGTGGACAAGCAGAGAGGACAAATAAAATTCTCGAAGATATGTTGAGGATGTATATGATCCATCAACCAAAGAAATGGGAAGAGTATCTTCCACTTGTAGATTTTGCATACAACAATGGGTACCAAGAATCTCTAAAGATGAGCCCATTTGAGGCACTTTATGGGAAGAGTTGCAATACTCATATCAGTTGGAGTGGTCCAATTAACAAGCTCCTTATTTGGCCTGATATTCTAAAAGAGATGGAGCAACAAATGCAGATCATCAAGCAAAATTTAAAAGTAGCACAGGAAAAGTAGAAAAGCTATGCGGATCAACATAGGATGCATAAGGAGTTTCAAGTTAGGGGGCATGTTTACCTGAGAGTTAGACCCAAGAAAAGTTCCTTGAAGATTAGGTCATGTGCCTAGTTAGCACAACGATTTTGTGGGCCTTTCAAGATATTTGAGAGAATAGGGTCGGTGGCATATCGATTAACCTTATCACCATCGTTGAAATTCCATGTTGTTTTCCATGTTTAATTGCTTAAAATATATGTACATGACACTAATCATGTTATTAATTGGACTGTGTTACATGTGGAACCAGAAGGAGAGTGTCATCCAAAGCCTCTATGCATCCTAGATCATAGGCAATTCACGCTTTAGAAATAAGTAATAGAGCAAGTCAAAGTGTAGTAGAGGCACTTTGGGCCCGAGGAAGACACATGGGAAATCATTGACTTGATGTGGGAAATAGATCCTTTCTTATTTTCTAAGTAAGGAAAATGTAAATATAATGTAAATGTTGTACAAATTTGTGTATATAAAGCTCCATAATTAGTTATTCTTGCTCTAAAGCATGTTTTTTTTGTATATGGTTATTGAACACCAAAGACGATGTTCCCCCTCATGGGGGAGGGGACTGTGACATCCCCTAGTTAATATTTCTCTCTTATAAATAATTGTAATTATTTTAAAAATGGCTGAGAGAGGGACACAGATTCCATTGCTTGAGGTAGGAGATTGCTTGATGGAATTGTTATTTTAAATATCATTCTTGGTTGGTTGAGTGGAATAACTTTGCCATAAATTAACTAAAAGAAGGAGGGACAAGGGAAGGTGTCCTTTGGCTCCATAACAAGCAAAGAATGAGACAAAACATTAAGGCTGCATGGGTTGTGTTGTCCATGAGGTTGACTATGTGAAAAAATCAATTTTGAATTTCTACTGCAGTTATAGATTTATTTCTCTTGCTTATTTCCACAATAAGTTATTTACGAAAACCCTTACAATAAATTTCGAAATAAATACTAATGCAATTATCACTCAAGTACATATAGAGAAAAGAAAAATAAAATGCAAGCACAAGAACCAATCACAATGACATAGTTATTTTTGGAAAATTGTCCCCAGAAAAACCTAATGTGGGAAAAATGGTGCAGGAGATGAGGGTTTATATATTAATCTTCAACAGGAATTATTTACAAGAAAATACTAGCAGAAATAATTGAGAAATTTCTTGAGATACACCTGAGATAAATTTTCTCTGGACCTCTGGAGAATTCCCGACACTTGAGGGACTCACTGGCCCTCCCTGCGTCACTCTGTGTCACTCCTACGTATCTCTCTGTGCAGAGCCAGCATGAGGCTGTGTCACTATTGCGTGAGGCCTCTGCACTGCTCCTGAGTGTTGCCTCTCTGCCCTTCTGTGTCCTTCTTTCCTTGAGCTGTGACACTGATGATACCCTCTACTTCTTCCGCCCTGCAAATATCCCTCTGAAATTGAATTCTCTTTCTTCAAAATCGACTTCCCTCGGGTTGATGAATGTTTTCCCATCTTACTTTCCAAATGACCCTCAAGCCTTCTTTTATAATCTTCTCATTGGTGAATCAACAACCCAGATTAGAATTCTATCAATGGCTAAGATTAAAACTTTACTTGATCTTTGTTCTCTAGAAAATTCACACTCTGTTTTATTAATACCCATTAATTATTTAATATCCCTAAGTTTAGACTTAGGGTCTCCATTAAAATAATTAATTATTTTAATAAAACATAAACCGAGTGGAATTTCCACAAACAGTTTCTGGGTTCTTTGGAATACGGGTTTCTAAGCCTCCTCATCAAATTTGAGACTTAGATCACTTTATCATGCTACAAAAATCAACAAACTATTGTGAAATCGTGGAGAAGGAGCACAGTTAGTTTGTTGGAAAAGAGGGAGGAGGACCTAGATATTTTTCACCCATTGATACATGTTCATTCTCTCCATTGAAGACACACACACAGGCATCATAGAGGGAATGAACTCCCAAGCATGCAAAATTTGTGGAAAATCATAAGAACGAAGCATCTGGAAATATCTCTGAAAGAGTGCAGAGAAGACAACATATAGAATTGTTGTTGTTAAGAGCAAGGGAGAATTTTTAAAAACCAGTTGAAGAACTCTCTTACAGGGGGGCTTCACTCAATGAACCTTTGACATATCACATGCGTTCGTGGCATACTAAACAATACTCTTAATTTGACTACATATTTGAAATTATCTCTAAAAATCACATTATTTAACCCCCTACCAATACGAACCCAATATAGCTTCCCAATTAAATAATAAAAAAAAAAACCCTACTTTCACTAGATATTTTAGGTATCTATTTTTTATACCCCTTTATATTTTCTCATTAACTTTGAGCTCCATTTTTTATACCTTCCAATATAAAAGCCCTTTACCCCCTAATATATGCTCAATATATTATGTATTTTTTTCCTCAATATATATCCCCCAATATGAACGCATGTGGCATGGTATTTCTCTCCCATTGAAGTCCCCGTACTCTCTTAGAGGTTGGTTGGGCATAAACATAATAGAGGGTAGTGGCTTTCATGTAGGACTGAAGGACCCACTGGACCCTTGTGGATTGATGAACTTTTTGGACTGGGAAGATTCAGTCATGTGCATGGGAGGGCTAAAAAACCATCAAGAGTTTCCTTGGGGTTAAAGTTCTGGTGCTTGAATCACTGATGAACCAACTAGAGAGTGATTCCTTTACCCATTAGCAACTTAAACACTGATGAAAATTCCTTATTGTGGGCTCTCTTCTCTTAAAAGTGAGTTAGAGTTATTTGTATTGTGATATGCTGGCATGCATGTGAATATGCCTGAAAAGTGAGAATGATCATGAGTGGAGAGTTGTAGTCCCACTCTCAGTTTCCATAACTTTCATAAGTTAAGTATCACCTTATGTTTTTTTTTGTGATTACTGTTGTTAACATTGGAAAATCGTACAACAGAAGATGACATTAATTAATGTCAAGTCAAAGGATTTACAAGGCTGGAAGACATTACAGGATCCAGAAAGTATTTAAAAATATCAAAGGTTTAAGGAAAATCAAATTTGAACTAGTCTTAAATGCTAATTTCACGCATTACCTTCGAGAAGAGCGCCTTCTGCCCGCCTTTTGGCCCGATAAACGCGCATTTCTAAGAGTGGTGAAATGTCACTATCCGGGAACACATAAAGCAAAGGACAAGGTACTTCTTACTTGAATCCGCCTAAGGACAACCACCAACGCCTCCTTAGACACTATGTGAGCACATAATGGAATATTTGGAGCACACAAAGGAATCATACCTCTCCCTTGGGTCACCATCCACAATGTACCAAGGGAGGGAAGGAGGATTTGAAATCCCCTATATAAATCCACCATGAGATGAAGAATGGGTGATCACATTGTTATGTTGGCCAGAATTTTCCAAGAAATACCAGTAATGTGTGACCCGGAGCTGCAAACAGAGGGGAGTCACTTGTTGGCCATCCAACGAGCTCAGTCCACACATTAGAGAGAGAGAGGGAGGCTGCACTGAAGGAAACTTGGAATGAACAACATCCTTGCATCGGGACCTAGAACCATTGTCTAGGGGCCCTTTGGCAAGAGGGTTAATTATTCTTCTCCTTACTATCAGCACTCAATAAGAGGGGCCTAGAGCCACCATTTGCATTATTGTGTCGTTTGACTCGTTTAGAGCTTCTGTTTATTTATGTTTAAGTTTTAGTTTAGTTTTTAGATTACATTTGCATGCTTATTTTTATATATAGTATGATCAGTTACTCCACTTCTTTCTACCTGTTACCAATATTTTAAAGCGGTAAATCACACCCCTTAAACTGGTGTGATTTCGTACATACGTGCACCAAACACACCACAACAACTGTATTGCCTCTATTCTTTGCAACAAGATAATGTCATTCTAATGATTGAGGAGTGTTGGTTCTTGCTTTTATCAATTACAAAAATGTTGTGTTGGCTACAAGCCTGTGATGATGTTAATTGATGCTTAAATGTGTGGTTTTGTCCGTAAATCGAATGTATAATGAGTTTCTTGTTTACCTATGAAATTTTGATGGAATGTTGATTTCCTGCAAGACTTTGGACACTGTATGGCTTCCTATTTTCTTGCATGGGTTTATTTCATGCTATTTATTATCCCGAGAGATTAGGAAATCTTTGAGATAAGATGTGCTTGATCTCTTTCAATTACTACTAACCCAAGAGGCCAATAGACCTTTGAGTTGCTAGGCGCTGATACTTGCTCAATGGTCTCATTGAAATTGAATGGGAAATTCCATGTCTTGTCTATTATGTCGACATCGTTTCATTATCACTAAGCTTGGGATAGATAGCTCCAAAGTGGGCTCTATAACAACCTTAAAGGAAACGGGCCAAGTCTTGGAGCAAGCTCAAACATTTGCATAACCACTGTAGTCTAGGTATAGACTAAGTCCCTATAAATGCATCGATTAAATTATCGGTGTGGTACCTCTATTATTAGCTCTCAACGTCCTTAATATTTTGACTCATATGTCCCTTCACTTGTGACCGAGATGTCGAAATCTCAGATATCGCTAGTCCTTGTCACACATCTCCTCCCAATATTTTGAGATTGTTTTTTCCAAGGTTCTATTTTGAGACATAAAAGGGGGTTTCCTTCATCTGTTGTACTTAAATTTCCATCCCAACCCCTTGATTTTTCAACCCCGTGATGGCGAATATTCTTTGTCTCTTAATTAATGCTTTTGCATCAACTTTCAGCAAATTTCTTGATCTCGGCGATTCAACACATAGCCCCTCAGAGTTTCTCCTAATATCATTTTCTCTGAGACCAAAGTTCCCTGAGATATAATTGTCGCCAAACAAGAAAGGTCTTCGCCAAGAAAGGTTTTCCTCTGAGGAGGGTTTTCGCTAAGAAGGATTTTCTATGAGATGACATGGCAGGAGTGGGCACAGGATGAGTTTATCCTAAGATGAGTTTTTCCCGAGATTGAGTTCTCCAGAGATTGAATTTTCTTTGAGATGGGTTTTCTCCGAGATCTCAGAATCTTGGATCTCAGAAGTTCTCGCAGTGTCACTCCACCCAATCCTCCAATATTTTTTTCTTCGAGAAGAGTTTCTTTCAGGGTAAGGTGGCAGTAGTGGGCCATTGCGCTTACATAAGAGAGGCAGGTTATACATATGCACATATATATTTATACGCTATGACCTGAGGTCATGAATGGGTCAGAAAATAATATACTAACGCCAAATGGTGGTGATGAGGCTAGTTGGGACAACCACGTGGGGGTCATGTTAATGCCACGTGGCAAATTGATGATGTGGTGCTAAAATTTAAGTGGTCATAACATTCGATCAAATGGATCAATCTTGCTATCCTTGTAGTAATCTCAGAGTTAATCACAAATTTGTGTTTGAAAAATATCTAGAACAACCAAGAAAAAGAGACTCCAATATCAACACCAAAGTTTTTCATGAAAATAGTCACAATATGGCATAATGATTTCAACAATTCATAACGATTTGGAAGGAGGAAGAGATCTCTATTTATAGAGGAGGCTCTCAACAACTCTCCCCCTTTTGCTCCTTTGAAGGAGGTGATTTTTCGTCCACAAAACTATTAGAGATTAATTCAATACAAAATTTTGATTTTAAATTGACTAAAAACCTCAATCAAAGGTGATGTCCCCCTAGAAGAGGTTCCTTTTCTTGGAGGAGGGACAGATTTGGTCTAAAAGTCCAACATTCCCTTTAAAAATTGTTTATTTTTGCTTGAAATATTTCTTGGAGTGCTTGTTAGGATCAACGACTTGCTTAACTTACTCATTGTTCCTCTTCTTTGACCTTAGAGACCTCCAATGGCTAGTAAAAGGTGGAAGACATCTTCAATTTGGTCCAACTCTTGCTTGTATCATGCTTTAAGGCTTCATTTTTCTTGATTATGGGTCAATCGTATTCTATGTAGCTATATTTGGCTTGCTTTTACACATTTCTTGCTCAAAACAACTACCACATTGTTTCTTTAACCCCTTCGAATTGCCCCAAGTGAAGTCAATGTTAGAAATACTGATAGAGGGTGAATCAATATTTCACTTCAATTAGACAATTTTTAATATTAAGAGCATTAATTAACATTAGCATTAGATCAAAACATAAATAAAAAACACCATTCAACAATGTACACTATCAAAGACAATAGACAAAAAAAATTTAGATGGAAACCCTTTCGAAAGAAAAACCATTGAATGCTTCTTAATACAGGACTTTAAAGTATACATCAATAAGGAAGTTCCAACTTCCAATATTTTCAGCATCAACTGAAGGAGGCTCCAACCCCCCTGATTTACCAACTCCAATTGGAAGGACGCTCCAATGCCCTGGTTTACCAACTCCAACTAGAAGGACATTCCAATACCCTGATTTAGCAATTCCAACTATAAGGACCCTCAAACGCCCTGGTTTTATCAGTTTTGACTGAAAGGATGCTTCAAAACCTTTCACAGGCTCTAATATTCCCTAACATTGCCTTGTCGCCTTGAAGTTTCCTCAGGCTCCAACCTGAAGGAGATTCCAATATCTTCCTTGCACCACTCTTCCACCCTAATCAACAAGCTACCACTTTCCTTGAAGGCTCCAACCTTCAATTCACCACAACAGATCGTGTTTCACAATTTTTAGACTGGATCCACATGTGCTAAAAAAAAATGCAATACAATATATGCTTAATCAAATATGATTTTTTGCATCAAACCCTAGCTTCATAAAACTTAGTTAACCTCTTCTCCAACTACATCAACTTGTCGTCAAACATCCAACCATATAACCCTAGTTCAACAAGCAAGTTAGAAGCATTATACACCATGGCATTCATCAGCTGCTCACACAGGCCTTCAATAGTTTCTGTCATGCCTTAATTCAACAATAGCTACATATCTCTAGTGAAACAACTCAATTCTACCTCAAAATTTCTAGCATAAAATATCACAATTGTAACCAATATAATGAAACTTTTTTGATATTAATACAATATCAACTCCAGGCTAATTGTCAATCATATCCATCTCTACTGATTATGATATGAAACCCTTGTAGCATATTTCTTAGCCTATTATGGTTCAACAACATATGAATATATATATCCAAATGATGTATCATATTTCTCAAATGATCCTTAGTTGATGTATGTCAAATATGTAATATCAATTTCCATCAAGCTACTTCTTGAAGGTTTACCCATTAATATTTTACACAAATCTTGCCTCAATACAAAACTGAACAATCTTCATACCTTGATGAAGGATGTACCACATGACCTTGCCAATTTTCATGTTCTAAAGATGACCTTGTTGATGAAGGGTTTACCCGAGTATCTACTGGATACTTCCTTAAGTCTATGACCAATATTTTCATATATCCCTATGTACAATGCCCTGACCTCAAAATGTATTACCTTCAATAATTTCTCCTCTAAATAATGATGAGAATTTTGTCCAAGAAAACAAGATTTGACTTATTTGTATAAGCCTAGATTGATAAGCTCAAATTCTAGAATAATCCTTAGGTTTTCCTCAAGCTTGTATCCAATGTATACTCCTCAAGAAGGGATAACACAAAGAAGTATTTTAAGTAATGTAAGAGAAGAAGGAGATGTCCATAGAAGGATGCTTAACCAGATAAAATGCAAATTCAAATATACAATGAAGAGCACCCTCAATCCAAGCAAAAATGCCATAGTGACTTAGATCAAACCCTAGAATTTTTTTACTCTATCAATGGAGATGTATCAAGCAATACCCTAGTTAAATCAGCTCCAATTTTAACTTAAATTAAACCACATAATTTTTTCTCGTAATCAAGTCCGGGATAAGATCCATATTCCTCAATTAACTTCAAATCAACCATGAAATATGTTCTAGAGCACATTCAAATTTGTCTCTAAACAGGGTCAAACTCACCTTTTTCATAACTTCAAAATTCCACACAACAAGCTTCAAATCATACATCAAAATTTGTACCATGTAGATAACCCTGAACTCAAATTATTCACTTCAGCAAAAATCAATTAATGACGCCATAAAACTTCAAAGAAATAATGTTCACAATGAGTCGGGATTTACCTCAAATAGCATAGCACAATGATCTTGAAAAAACCTCAATAAGCCCTAACGTAGTTTGCAAAAGTCTCAGAAAATATCTCAAATCTATGAATAGGAGAGTGTCTTCCAAATACCCTCAAACAATCCATACTTACTCACAAAGGTGCCTCTTTTGAAGTTGCAAGAGTCTTCAATTTGTTGCCACAAGAGTCCATGATTTGCTCACAACCAAAGTTATGAAAATCCTTAGAAATGTTACAGACGTCTACCAAAAAGGGGTCGACTAGGCCTCAAAAAGCTGAGAGATTTTTTCAAGTATAACTCAATTTTTTTCACTCAGATTAGTCTTCAAGAAAAGGCCTGAAAATACCTTAAAAGGTATTCAAAAATATTCCTTGGACTAGGGCACATATATGCCTCATAATTGCTCAAATTTGTGACCTTGTCTGAATATATTGATGTGAAAATTTAGCCTCAAAGATCTTGCATTACAGAGGAAAAATAGTAGCCTCGTATTTCCAATTAAAAGGTTGTGAAAGTCTCTTAATAGAGGGTCGATTTATCCTCATAGTATTTCCACATGGAGGGTTTGATCTTAGGCTTCAGTTGGGGCCTCAATGACCTCTGAATCGCCATAAAAAATAAGCCAATTAAACCTCAGAATAGGTCGAATGGCCTCAGAAGCTCCTCAGTGCCCAAGGATGAACAATAACCAACATTAAGCCCAAAACTAGTCTTCGACTTGGACCACATATTTTGAAGACTACACTAGGCCTCAGATTAAATGATACATTTTAGATCAATTTATTCTCATTGAGGTAAATTCTAGTTGTATTTATAGGCTAAAAGGAAGACATATAATGGAGCGAACTTCTACAAAATTGGAGGGAAGCTGACTTTAGATTTGAAATTCAAATTTTGAATTTCAAAATTTAATTTCGAAGCCAAAATCCCAAACAACCTTTAGGACCAACTTTAATTTATCCTTGATAAAATCTCCTTTCTTGCAACCAAAATTGACCTTTTAAATAAGTCCTTCAATAAAAATCCTTCTAGGCCTCATGATCTGGACAAATATCTAGCCAATGATGTTAGGTCCCTATATTACTAGTGTAGTCCCTTATTGTTGTTATTGTAGCCCCCTTATTTTAATTGTTGTACCCATGTAGTCCCCATATTTTTATTATTGTGCCCCATAAAAGCCCACTATTGGTATTGTTGTGCCCTTACATTATTATTGTTAGGTCGACTAGGATTATATTGTGACCCCATGGACTCCTATATATAGAAAGAAGGTTTTGTCATTTGTATCATCCAAGAATTGTTCATTTATGTAATGTAAATGAGGTTTCCCCCTCGAATTGGCTTATTAATAAGGTGTCGATCTCTCTTTTCTTATATTTTTGGATTTGGTTTCATAACATTTTGTATTAGAGCTTTAGATTCTAGGGTTTCACTGCTTCAAATAGATCATCATTGAAATTCCGCTATAAATTTTTTCTCTGACAGAGTTTAGCTAAAAAACATGACTGAAGAAATCAGAACTTAGGTAATAAAATTTCGAGATCTTGGCGTTTCGCAATATTTTTGGAGATATGGTCTGTGGAAGTTAAGGGTTTTATTAGCCATCCTCCCAAGTACAGTATCTCGAGGTGATCGTGGGAAAATCTTCATAACTCTCTCTCTGAACATGAGATTGGAATTTTGTAAAAATTGGACGCAAACACACGGACTGTAGTTTTTTCTATATCAATTTCAGATTCGAAGGAGGAAACAGTGACATGTGGCAGGTCGTTCAAGTTCACTCTACTGAACTAGTCCATAATTATGTCATCGTAGGAGATTGGGCATAAATTTGTCTTCAAGAATCCAAATTAGGTCAGACCTGTGGCATTGGAAAGAAGATTTAGAGGGATACTAAAGGACTAAAGATAAAATTTTGGGGATCTGAAATTACAGAGATAAATCAGTTTAAATATTGAGCTCCTCTAAAGCAAGAAAAAGGTGTGTGTTTTTTTTCAAATGCATAAGTCTTGTTTGAAAAATCATTTTGAAGTGATTCCAAGGGCATATTGAAGCATAGATATTAGTATTAGGTTCTAAAATTCCCCCTAAAAGTAATTCAACACCCATTAAGCCTTTAGAAGGCTCTACTATGACTCATGAAGAGGAAGAATGGCAACATGACATATCAAAATTACAAGAGCAAGTGCAACAAATTTCGCTCTCGCAAAGAGCAACAAAAAATGACATGGAAGTTTTGAAGAAAGGTGTGGAAACTAAGATGGATGGTTTGAAGAAAGGCGTGGAATCTAAGATGGATGGTTTGAAGAATGGCATGGAAGATAAGATTGATGACATGGAAGCTAAGATCGATAAAAAAATTAAAGGCGACATGGAAGACATGAAGAATGATCTAAAAGCAGACATGGAAGGTTTGAAGGAAGGTTTGACAAAGTTGATACAAGAAACTATTCCTAATGGTGAAAAGATAGTAGAGGAAACTCTTGATGAGAACAAAATAAATGTTAATCGTGATTTCATAAACTCTAATGTTGGCGGGAAGAACCACCATATTCCAAAAATGGATATGAGGAAGTTTGATGGAAAGGATCCTGTAACATGGATACTACAGATGGAGCAATATTTTGATCTTCATAATGTGAAAAACACACAAAAGGTACGCATTGCAACTTTACATTTAGAACAAAATACATTTGTATGGTATCGATGGCTTTGCTCCCGTAAAATTTTTTTCACTTGGTCAATTTTTACGGAGGAAATGATAGCACATTATGAGGATACAAAGAGCAACACCTTCTTTAGCCAATTGATAAATCTCAAACAAAAGGGTTTAGTGGGGCAGCACATTGAGGACTTCCAAAAATTGAATATAAGGGTAAGCGATATTCCTAAGAACCTAAGTTGATGTCTTCATAGGGACTTTAAGGATAACATCAACATGAGTTGTGCTTGGGAACCTGATTCATTGGAGAAGGCATTCAAATTGGAAATAAAATTTGAAAGTAAAATTATGGTGACAAGCCTACCACTCACAAGCCTACCAATCACATATATAAAGATGGAAGTGTTGCTACTCCTATACTTCCAAAACCTACAAGGTTGACACCACAAAAATTGGAAGAAAAAAGAGTAAAAGGGCTTTGCTATAGTTGTGATAGAAAATACACTAAAGGTCATAAGTGTGCTGAGAATAAATTATTTTACATAGATTGTGAAGAGGAGGAAGAAAATGAATAAGAAACTTCAAAAGAAGAGGATATACATGAGGAACCAACCCTAGAAGAAGAAGAAGAAATGAGTCTAATAATATCGTGTAATGCATTGTCAGGAATTACCACTCCTCAAACTCTCAAGATAGAAGGACATATCAAGAAGAAAAAGGTAATAGTGTTGATTGATTCAGGTAGTACCCATAATTTTATTCATTGTAAGGTAGCCAAGGAATTGAATTGTTTCCTATACCCAGCACCAGAATGTCAAGTGATGGTTGCAAATGGAGGAACTATACATTGCTCTGGAAAATGCCATAATATCAAGCTAACCATGGGGGAATATGTATTGAATAGTCCAATTCTTTCCATTCCTATGGGAGGTGCTGATGTTGTACTAGGAGTACAATGGTTACAATTTTTGGGGACGATATCTTTTAATTTTCAAGAAATTTTTAATTAATTCTTTTAGGAAGGAAAGGAAGTTGAGGTTAGGTATCTCATGGAGGCTTAAGGAGAAAGATAATAAGCTCTAATGTCATGAAAAAGCAGAAGAAGAGCAACAAGGCCACAGCAGTGCACAATTAGCCTGCACTCTGCTAAGATTTCCAACATCAAAATCATCATTAGAGTCCAAAGTGCTTGGACTATATTTCAAGGTGTTTGAAACACCCAAAGGACTCCCCACCTATTTGTAATCATGATCGTGCTATTCATTTGATTCCAGGAAGTGTTTCTCCAAACATCAGGCCTTATAGATATCCTTATGTCCAAAAGAGTGAAATTGAACGTATGATTGCAGAAATGTTAGAGATGGGTATAATTCAACCTAGTCAAAGTTCTTTCTCTGCTCCTATAGTATTGGTAGACAAGAAGGATGGATCATGGTGCATGTGCTCGGATTATAGGGAGCTCAATAAGCTCACCATTAAAGATAAATTTCTCATTCTTGTGATTGATGAATTATTGGATGAATTACATGGAGCAATTTTTTTTACCAAATGGGATCTTCATTGAGGATATCATCAAATTAGAATGAAGACTGAAGATATTATGAAAACAACATTTCAAACTCATGAGGGCCATTATGAATTTCTGGTCATGCCTTTTGGCCTTACCAATGCACCTTCTACATTCCAAGGGTTGATGAATTCCATTTTTAAACCCTTCCTTAGAAAATTTGTGCTAGTATTTTTTGATGATTTACTAATCTACAACAAGTCTTGGAAGGATCATGTTCAACATGTTGACAGGGTGCTCAAACTATTGGAGGAGAAACAATTATATGCAAAAACATCCAAATGTTTCTTTGGAGTAGAAGAGGTGGAATATTTGGGTCATATTGTATCTCATGAGGGTGTTAAGGTAGACGCTAACAAAATTAAAGCCATTAAGGAATGGAAAGTCCCCACCAATTACAAAGAAAGGCATACCTTCAAGACAATGTGGTATCATCAGCAAGTTTGTTAAGAATTAGGAGAATAAAGACCAACAACATTATTGAAGAAAGATGCATTTTCATGGAATCCTGAAGCAACTAAGGCCTTTGAACATCTTAAAGAGGAAATGTGCCTAGCACCGGTCTTAGCTATGCCAGACTTCACAAAAACCTTTATTGTGGAATGTGATGCCTCGAGAAATGGAATTGGTGTTGTTTTAATGCAAAAAGGAAGACCCATTTATTTTGATAGTTTTCCAATCAAAGGAAAGTATTTACAGAAAGCTATTTATGAGAAGGAAATGTTGACAATACTACATGAACTAAAGAAATGGCGACCTTACCTAATGGGAAGACACTTCAAGGTAAAAACTAATCATGATAGATTTAAATAATTTTTGGAAAAAATACTATCTTCAGAAGAGTAGAAAAAATGGGTCACAAAGATGTTGACTTTGAAATCATCTACAAAAAATGGAAGCTAAATGTTGTTGCAGATGAGCTCTCAAGAAAGGATGAGGAGGTGGAAGCATTGCTATGTGCCATTTCTATTATCCAACCAAATTGGATAACTGAAGCAAGGGAGGAATGGAAGAATGGCGAAGAAGTGTGGACACTCATTCAAAATTTGCAGCAAGATCCCAGTAAATTTGATACATTTATTTGGAAAAATGATTCCTTATGGTACAAAGATTGCTTAAATCTTTGTAACAATTCCTAAATAAAACAAAATATTATTTTGGAATTGCACAACTCTCCCTTAGGAGGACACTAAGGATTTTTAAAAACTTACCACAGTGTGAAGAAATATTTTTTTTGGATGGCCTTAAATCTGATATTCAAAAGTTTGTGGCAGAATGTTTGGCTTTCCAGCAAAATAAAGTTGATACAATTAAGACCCCGGGTCTGCTACAACCTTTATCCATTCCAAGTCAATGTTGGGAGGAGGTTTCAATGGATTTTATCACAGGTTTACCTAAGTCCGAAGGAAAGAGCATCATCATGGTGGTAGTTTATAGACTTACCAAGTATGCACACTTTTGTGCATTATCTCATCCATTTAAAGCAAGTACATTTGCTACTGCATTTATGGAAACAATTCAAAAGCTACATGGAAACCTAAAGATTATTGTAAGCGACAGAGATCCCATTTTCACTGGAAATTTTTGAACAAAATTATTTTCTTGTTTGGGTACTCAACTAGCTCATAGCTCATCTTATCATCCTCAATCCGATGGGAAAACTGAGATAGTGAACAAATGTTTGGAAGAATATCTTCATTGTTTTGTATCTGATAAACAAACACAATGGGTCAAGTAGTTACCTATGGTTGAATGTTGGTATAACACTTCCTTCCATACTACAGCAAAAATGACCCCATTTAAGGCACTTTATGAATATCATCCACCGTCCATCACATCATCTCTAAGAGAAAATTCTAAGGTTCAAAAAGTGGAAGATCACATCAAGCATCAAAAACAAGTTCTCCAACTCTTAAAGGATAACCTAAATTTGGCACAAAATCGAACGAAACAACATGCATATCAACATCGCATCGAGAGAGGTTTGATGTAGGAGACTGGGTATTTTTACGGCTATAACCATACAAACAAATGTCCCTCAAGAAAGATAAGAAAGATAATAAATTATCACCAAAAGTACTATGGTCCTTACAAGGTGTTGCAAAAGGTTGGTACTATGGCATACAAATTGGAGCTTCTTGCTTCTTCTCGAGTGCACCCAGTTTTCCATCTTTCATGCTTAAAGAAGGTTATAGGTGAAAAACTTTCAGCTCAAACAATATTTCCAGAACTTGATGAGGAAGGAAAAATCATATTGGAACCTGAAGCAGTCATGGAAACAAGAACTCGACAGTTACGAAATTGATCAATTTCAGAGTATCTCATCAAGTGGAAGAAATTACCCACTGAAGATTCCACATGGGGGAATGAGAATTTTATACAGAAGCATCCAGAGTTACTCAAGCGTTGAGGACAAATTTTTTTTTTAAGGAGAGGGGAATGTTAGGTCCCTATATTACTAGTGTAGTCCCTTATTATTGTTAGTGTAGCCCCCTTATTGTTATTGTTGTACCCTTGTAGTCCCCATATTTTTATTATTGTGCCCCATAAAATCCCACCATTGTTATTGTTGTGCCCTTACATTATTATTGTTAGGTAGGCTAGGATTATATTGTGACCCCATGGATTCCTATATATAGAAATGAGGCTTTTTCATTTGTATCATCCAATAATTGTTCTTTTATGTAATTTAAAGGAGGCCCCCCTCGAAGTGGCTGATTTATAAGGCATTGATTTCTCTTTTCTTCTATTTTGGGAGTTGGTTTCATAACAGATGATGAGTTTCCATGTCATCTCATTTTGGGTACTTTGACCAGACGGTGGGGCCCCAATATTTGAAACATCATATCTCCTCAACTGTGAGGAATTATGAGGCATACAACCTACTATTGGGATTGAAACGAGTAGGAGAATCAAATGACGATGGCCATGTGATCAAAATCATTATCCTTTGCATCCATTTTTTACAACAAGTGCAGGGAATCTAGGGCTTCTTGTCATTTGGAGCTTACAAACAATGCCAACTGGATGAATATTAAGAGCGCTCAAGGACCAACGTTGGCATCTATGACAACACCATTTAAAATTCGGCCCATTTTTTAAGATGACCACATGCTTGGAAAGGTACTACTATGAAGGTATTTTGAGTGTTTCTAATTGGAGATGACTTGGCTTTACTTGGAGGTTGCAATGGACCTATTTTCCTTGGAGGAGTGGGACATCGCCTCAAGGAACAAAATGCATCATATATTATGAGTTTTCCATGAAGAATGATGGCCATGGCCAAATAGGTGTGCAGACATAAGAAAATGGTCCATACAGGGAACAAATAGGCACACTAAAATATGGGAATATGGTGTTTCCACCATAATATGACAAAATCACCTTTACAAGGATTTAAACACAATAATTATTCTTTTCAATCATGTGTTCTGATAATTCCACCTCCATCGTTCTTGCATACGAACACAAGATATAAGAATGCCAATTAAGACAAGGAGTCATTTCCCACCCGGGGTAGTTAGAAAAGCCACAAAAAAAGTAACCATGAAGGCAAAGCTAAGAAGATTGGTCATGATTTTCCACCACTGGGGACCTAGGATACAAATTTATACTTCATCTAACGTGGACTTACAAGGATATGAATTGCACACATTTCAGCTTACAAATGGCATGGTTTAAAGTTTAGGAGTACCCCTTCTGTAAGAGGGCTAATAGAACCCTTGAGTGAGTAGGAGTTTTCATAATTACCCCCAATGTTGGTTACATGTAATGGAGTAAAACAATATTGGCACATGTCTCAACAAATTTCATGTCCACCTACCTGCTAGATGTGAAAATTCCAAGATCTTAGATATGGAATCCCTACTGTAGCAAGTTGAACTACTTCTCCTACTTGCAAATTTGATTTAACAAGTTATTTAAAGATTAATTCTTAAAATATTGAAGCAGTTATTGAAGTAGCCTTCACCCTTTAAAATATATTTGTGAAAATAGAAATTGAGCAAGAAATAATAATGCAAACATAGGCATTGTTATTTTTGGGCAAACGTCCCCGGAAAAACCCAATGTGGGAAAACCGATGGAGTAGATCTGAGGGTTTTTATATTATGCAGTAATTTTTTGAATACAAATTTGGGATGCCTTTTTGGCTATCCCTACAGATAATATGACTAAAAAAGAGTTACTGAGAGAAATATCACTGATAATGGAAGCTTGATTGACCAACAAACCTTGAATGGCAAGCCCTCCACTATGTTGTGCAGTCTCTGTGTCACTCTGCATGGGGACTGCGTGGCTTCTGCGTTGTTGGTATTTTGCTGATTGGATCTAAAACTTGGCACCTTTCGGTCTCACGCCCCGGCTTTCCGGCACTGAATCCGACTGATCCACTACTAAATTTTCAGATTTCCTCAAGGCTACAACATTGCCTCTGTGTGGGACTACGCTGCCTCTGTTGATCTGCTCTCTATCTTCTCCACGATGTATTACCAGTTCAGGAAAATCTCCAACTGGAATGAATCTGCCCCTCAACTGCAATCAAGAATCACTTATATATGATTCTCATCCGAGCACTACTTCGTCAGAAAAATTCGATCTCTAGATCCTCTCGGTGTGTGTTAGAAATGACCCTTAAGTCTTCCTTTATAGCCTTCTCGTTGACAAATCAACGATCGATATTAGATATCCAATCAACGGCTAAGATTATATAAGACTTTATTTGATTTTTTCTAGAAGTTTCACCCACAATTTACATTTATACTAATTAATTATTTTAATTTCCTAAGTTAGACTTAGGGTCCTTATTAAAAATTATTAATTTTTCTTATAAAACTGTTTTTGGGTAGAATTTCCCAAAACAATTTATGGGTTATCTGTAATGCATGTGTCTAAGCCTCTCCTTAGAATTTGAGACTTAGAGCACATTCGATGCTACCAAAAATCAACACTCCCTCTTGGCAAGGAATGTGCTCTGACAGATATGCCCTATTGCACACTGCCCTGACTCTGAAGCATCTCCCTCTGCAACATCTCCCTCTGTGGTGATGATATATGACATGTTGGCCATCAATCACTGTGATGCTACTGCAACTGTATTGTTGTTGATTGTGCCAGGATCAACACTGCATCTGTACTAAAAATCCCTCTCAAACATTACATCTGTTGCTTGCACTGCCACTGTTAACACTGTACTGCAACTCAGCTACTGAGAGAAGAAACTAGAAAACATTCATGAATTCGAACAAGTGTTCAGGATGAATCTTGATGCTGAAAACAATTTTTGGGTAGAATTTCCCAAAACAATTTATGGGTTATCTGTAATGCATGTGTCTAAGCCTCTCCTTAGAATTTGAGATTTAGAGCACATTCGATGCTACCAAAAATCAACACTCCCTCTTGGCAAGGAATGTGCTCTGACAGATATGCCCTGTTGCACACTGCCCTGACTCTGAAGCATCTCCCTCTGTGGTGATGATATATGACATGTTGGCCATCAATCACTGTGATGCTACTGCAACTGTATTGTTGTTGATTGTGCCAGGATCAACACTGCATCCGTACTAAAAATCCCTCTCAAACATTACATCTGTTGCTTGCACTGCCACTGTTAACACTGTACTGCAACTCAACTACTGAGAGAAGAAACTAGAAAACATCCATGAATCCGAACAAGTGTTCAGGATGAATCTTGATGCTGAAACATTGATTGTTGCTAGTCCCACACTGTCCCTCTGAAGCACTGCACTGTTGCAGCTCTGCATTGCGTCCCTCTACGTTGTTGCAACTTTTCTCTGTGCTGCTCAGATGTTAGCACTGCTAACTACTGCATCTATCATTTATGAACTCCTCTGCACCGACTGAAGACTCCTCCAACATGCTACTATTGATCTTGGGCACCCATAGCAAGGTATGATCCAAGAGGTGGACTCCTCAAGGATCCTACCCAACTGATGTTCTTGCAAACTTACAACTCAATGTCGCCCCATATCCCTCCTAAATATGCGTGGGCACTCATGGCGTACTCATCCTCATCGATCTTCACGGTCGCGGCCTTTGGATCATGCTTCTTGTCCTTGTCCTTTTGCTTCAAAGGATACTGGGAAGCGTAGTGACCAAGTTCACCACAGTTAAAGCACTTGATCTTCGATACATCTTTCTTACGTATACGCTGCTCTTGCTACCCTTTGGATGCAAGGGCTATATTTTCTTCCCCCTCTTGCTTCACCTTCGATCCACTTCCACTGTTGCCATCAAGTTTTCACTTGACCAAGTCTCTCCTTAGCTCTTTTTGTTGAAGAGCAGCCCACATCTCTTCCCATCTTAGCAAGGTTGCTTTGCCCAGGATAATTTGGACAAATACTTTCCAATCATCAATGACTGAATTAAATTTCAGTCGCACCATCATTGTAGGAGAAGGGGTAGACCCCACTGCTACAATTTTGTCATGAATATCCTGAAGTCTCGATAGGAACGGAACATTATGCTCCCCTTTCTGCATTTACACCATCCTTAGTTGCTGCTCCAAGTACATCTTCTGCTACTCGGAAGATCCCTCATATAGCGTGGCCAAGGCTTCCCACATCTGCCTGGCAGTATCTTTGCCAGCTCTATGGGACACTATGTGATCTTTGACCCCATCTAGGAGTAGCCTTTTTGGCTTCTCCATATCAGCCTTTTACTCTTTCAACGGATATGGATCTACTGGTAGAACTACCGTGCTCTCCAAGAAAAGCTTCAGATCGTAATAATCAAGAAGACAAGTGATCCTTGCCTTCTAGATCACATAGTTGAAGGCTCCCTCCAACCAGTCCTAATCTCTAAGCTCATGAGTTTCCATGGCTGTCAAAAATTTTGAATCTTCTCCTCTTCTTCCCCCTCTACGCAACACTAGACAGGCCTACGCACTCCTTGTGGAGCTCATAGATTTGTTGCCTAGATCTGCTGCTCAGATCTTGGAAAAAACTGAAATTCCTTAGCTAGGAACTTCCTAAGGAAGATAATTCCCTCATTGTGTTGATTCTTCTTCTTCTAATGACTTTTCGCCTGGAAAAATCAAAATATTCCTACAAAAAATGCGTCCCACCAGCTCTGCACTGCTCCCTCTGCCTTGGAAAATTTCCAATCTAGATATCTTACCTCTTGTCGACTCACTCAAAGAGAGACCCTCCCAGAATTTTCAGGCCTCCTGGCCTGGACTGCGCAATCCCTGTGGGGATTCGAATGGATGCTTTCTGCAGCTCTTCGACCTCCAACTCAGCATTAGATCTTCTCTTCCTATTTCATAATACACTCTCTAATACCATGTGAAAATTCCAAGTTCTTAGATTTGGAATCCCTACTGCAACAAGTTGAACTACTTCTCCTAATTGCAAATATGATTTAACAAGTTATTTAAAGATTACTTATTAAAATATCGAATCAGTTACTAAAGCAACCTTCACCCATTAAAATATATTTGTGAAAAAAAACTGAGCAAGAAATAATAATGCAAACACAGGACACCGTTATTTTTGGACAAACGTCCCCAGAAAAACCCTATCTGGGAAAACCGGTGTAGAAGATCTGAGGGTTTATATATTATGCAGTAATTTTCTGAATACAATTTTTGGATGCATTTTTGGCTATACCTGCAGACAATATGACTAACAAAGAGTTAGTGAGAGATTTTTCACACTAATGTTAGAAGCTTGACTGACCAGCAAACCCTGGATGGCAAGCCCTCCAATTTGTTGTGCAGTCTCTGCACAGTCTTTGTGTCACTCTGTGTGGGGACTATGTGGCTTATGAACTGTTGGTCTTTTGCTGAATGGATCTGAACCTTTGGCACCTTCCAGTCTCACACCCCATCTTTCCGGCACTGAATCTGACTGATCTTGGTACTGAATTTCATATTTCCTCAAGCCTAAAGTGTTGCCTTTGCGTGGGACTGTGTTGCCTCTGTGTAGCTGCTACGCTGCCTCTGCTTATTTTCTCTTTATCTTCTACGCAATGTATTCCAGGCTCAGGAAAATATCCAACCGGAATTACTCTGCCCCTCAACTGCAATCAAGAATCACTTAGATCTGATTTTCTTCTAAGCACTGCTCTGCCAAAAAAATTTGATCTCTAGATCCTCTCGGTGTGTCTTACAAATGACCCTCAAGTCTTCCTTTATAGCCTTCTCATTGAAAAATCATCAGTTGATATTAGATCTCCAATCAATGGTTGATATTATATTATAATTGATCTGCTTTTCTCTATAATTTTCACCCACAGTTTACATTGATACTGATTAATTATTTTAATTTCCTAAGTTAGACTTAGGGTCCTTATTAAAAATTATTATTTTTTCTTATAAAATTGTTTCTGGGTATAATTTCCCAAAACAATTTTTGGGTTATATGTATTGCATGTGTCTAAGCCTCTCCACAAAATTTGAGACTTAGAGCACATCCGATGCTACCGAAAATCAACACTAGCACTTTAAATTAATGGGTTTCCGATCTAGGGAAGAAGATTCTACCTAGGTGTGTTGGTGATAAGAAGTACGAATATATTCATTATTGAAAGATTCCCATGAGGAGTTTATTCTTTTTGGGGATAAATCAAACCTTCATTTTCTAAACAATTTGATAGTTTATTGGCTTCTCAACTTACGTGGGAAGGTATGAGCACTAGGAGATCTTGTATAACTAAAAGGAGGAGATCCAAGCTTACTTTTGTCTTCTAGTGAGTTGAGATCTTGCTTAAAGATTGACTATTCTAGAGTTTAGTGATCATTGAGATGATCAATTGTGAGTCCCCTTCTACTATAAGTTTGGAGTAACGATGTTGAATTTCTTATCTAAGACTATATATAAGAACCCATAACTCTGCAACATTGTTGGAGGTGACACCCAAATGTCCTATATATTTTCTAGTGCTAATTAAACAAACATATTTTTTTGCAACTGGTAATTACTTCCAATGATATATGATATTACTTTAGCACATTCTAGACTATCATTAAGAAATTACTCTCATAAAATTCAGTTGTATATGCAATAGAAACAATAAATATCACAATAGTATAGTCATGCACATTAGACACCAATGTTTTGCCCTAGGAAACCCAAAATTGAGAGAAAACCTATATATATTTTCTAGGAGATATTGTTCAATTCAAAGAAAGTACAATATGATATTTTCAAGTAAAACTTGGTCAACCCTGACCAAAATCATAGTATTGGTCAAACGAGCCAAATTAGGCCTTCTACAGCAACATATCAGCTCCATCAAACTACCCATAAATGCTTCATCAAGCTGTGATTAAGAGAGGTCAACATAGGTCAAAGGGGTTGAAATTCGACCTGAGGCTAGCTCAAACCCGAGGTCAAGTGGCATGTGGTCAGCTGCTGTCAAAGTTCCCATAAAGACTCAGTCAAAGCTAGTCAAACATATCTTAGAAAAGTCTCGATCAATTTCGGTCAAATGTTAGTCAAAATTCAAAAAATTAGCTCCTTAGAAGTTCGACCTCTTCCTCAGATTTTTTTCCCACGTGTGAGAGAGAAATGTATGTGTGATTGATTTGAGTGATGAAATGAGGAGATCCGTTTCCCTTTTATATACCTTTTTGTGCCCAAGGTGCACGTCTCCTAGCTAGGCCAACTTAAACGTTTGGGGTCAACCAGACTAATTTAAAATTTAATTTAAATTATCTTTTTTGAGCCCACTTATGTAGTTGAGTAATACCTCCTGCATCTACCCAAAAATCAACACTCCCTCTTAGCTAGGGAGGTATTCACCTTGACTTCCTCTGATGTCCACTTTGCTTAAAATTTATCCATCCCAAGAAAATATTGAATGAGCTTGTAATGTTAATGTATCCATACACTTCATGTTTTATCTTAGAACCATTTGGAAATCATTTTGCATCGACATCATGCAAAGGATCTAGTCACCCACTAGCCAAATACCCTTTGGTGATATGGTCAAGTACCCCCTGACTTGGGTAAAAAATAAACTAGTTTTGAATCACCAACTAACCAAGTCATCATTTGGAATTAGATCAATTATTCCTGGCCAATGGTGAAACCCTGGGCCAATTTACCATTCCCCCATGTTGTTAGATGGCACTTAAATGGTAAAAATACTTTCTTGATGCTTTGGGGCACTCACTCTACTCATTAGCCAAGTAGCCCTTCGTAATATGGTCAAGAACTTCTGACTGGGGGAGCACTTTGGGCCCTAATTTTTATCTAGGCCATTCTCTCTTAGCCACATTACAGGCCACCTGGTCATTACCCTTGACCTAGGGAGAATGTCTTCCCTAATGCTACAACATAAATACTCTCTCTTAACAAGGGATACATTCTCAACCACTTCAATCTTGTACTTGAAGTATACAAACTTCATTCGGGACAAAGACTTTGTGAGAGTGTCAGCAACTTGCTCATCTATAGAAATGTATTGGATCCTTGCTACTCCCTTCTATACCATGTCTCGGATGTAGTGGTACTTGATCTCAATGTGCTTTGACCTTTCATGGAAAGTTGGATTTTCCAAAAGCTTTACACAACTTTGATTATCATAATGTATCACACTCATCTCCAACACATGGTCAAACAATCATGTGAGTAGCTTCCAAAGCCACACTACTTCACAACTTTCCAGACTAGCTGCAATATGCTTAGCCTCTATAGTGAGCTAAGCATGACAGATGTCTACTTCTTTCTCATCTAGGATATCATAGTAGAACCCAAAGTGAAGCAACATCTTGATGTGCTCTTCTTGTCTTCGTCAGTTCCTATCTTCAGCACTTCCTACCCAATCAAAATTTGTGTATCCCTGTAGTTGTACTTCACCATTTGAGACATATCTTAGTCCATAACTAATTGTACCACACAGATATCTCAACACATTCTTTTTCACAACCCAATGTTCATGCCTCAGTTCCATTATGAACTAGCTTAGAGTGTTCACTGCAAAGAAAATATCAAGTATGCTATTAACCAGATACATCAAGGATGCGATCAATCATTGATACAAAGAGGTATCCACCAAATCTGAGTCAAAGTCTCACAACTTCTTCAGATTGGTCATCATGGGAGTGGCCATGTACTTGCAATCCATCATTGGAAACCTTGGAAGGATTTTAATATTATACTTCCCTTGACCAAGGAAGATCTCACCCGACATCTGCCACACTTCTAATCCCAAGTAGTAATGCATCAAGAGTAGATCCTTCATATCGAACACATAGGTAAACTCCCTCTTACACTGATCAATGAGATGCGAAATTTTCAATATGAAAAGTCTACAGTTGCAGTGATAGATTTATTTCTCCTACTTATTATTTCAATAAGTTATTTACATAAATCTATTGGCAAATATCGAAACAATTACTACTCCAACATTCACAAAACATATATGCAGAGAAGTAAAAAGTAAAGGACATAATCACAAGAATCAATCACATGTACACAGTTATTTTTGGACAATCGTCCCCGGAAAAACCCAATGCGGGAAAACTAGTGCAGCAGATGAGGGTTTTATTAAATTCTTTAGCAAATGATTTCTTTACAAGGAATATATTGGTAGATAAAATTTGAAACACCTGAGACAGAATTCTCGGCTCCTCCCAACAAATCCCTGACACCCTGATCAACCTTTACTTCTCTCTGTGCTTGTCTGCATGTTTCTCTACGTTGTCCCTGCGTTGGATTGCGTAAGTCTGCGTAGGCTCTGCATGGGTTCACTACGCTGCAGCCCTGTGTTGCCTCCTGTGACCCACTGCGTCCCTCTGTCCTTGATCTCAGTCACTATTGACTCCCTCCTCCTTTTGCTTCTGCAACTATCCACCCTGCAACTCTCCCACTGAGATCGAATTTTCTTACTTCAAAATTTACCTCCTTCAGGTACTGAGTGTATGACCGGCTTATTTTCCAAATGACCCTCAAGCCCTCTTTTATAATCTTCTCGTTGGTGAATCAACAGCCCATATTAGAACTCTAATCAACGGCTAAGATTAAAACTTGACTTGATCTTTGTTTTCTAGGAGATTCACACTCTGACTTATTAATAGCCTTTAATTCTTTCTTTTCCCTATTTAGTGACCAACCCTATATTTTACTAGATGAACACTAGGCTTTAAATTTTTATTTTTATTTTTATTTATTTATTTATTTTTTTGTAATAATACAGTAACTAGGAATTTAAACTATAAGCATACAAGTTTGAAACTTAGTAAAATTAAATTACTTATATCAAACGTCCATAAATTTAACTTCATAACACATACATCTATTTAACGTGTTGATTATAGGCACAATGAAGTCATCATAAAAAAAAACATTATAAATAACACATGTACCGTTCACCCTTAGACAAGATCCAAACTTGACTTGACGCTACTTGAGCTCCTTTGTTGTCACCTACCTCTAAGCCTGAATGTTGTCTTGCTTAATCCGAATGTAATGACCCACCGGTTGACCTCCCAGCCTAATCCTTGGGTACTCTCTTTCCCCGCGGACCCCCGAGCTGCAATGGGGTTGTACAACGAAGGAATGTGCTAGTTGATAGAGATAAGCACCTCTTGGCTCAAGAGTCCCCTCCCTATAATACTTTACCTCACCAAACTCAACTATAGCTTGTAACTACTCACAATGACATAATATCCTCCATCCAACCATAGGGTAAGCCAAAAAGTCCTTTTCTCTTGGTTTTCCCCTTCTTTTATAGAAGGCTTCATAAGTGACACTTGGAATTTCACGCATAAATAATTATTTTTTATTAATCCAAAATTTGATTATTCACTCACCCATGTGTCACCCTCTCATCAAGGCTCTCCAAAAATAATTTATTTAAATATTAATTTAAAATAGTATTTTCCTCACCCCAACAAGACTTCCTATTTCTTCTCCTAGTTGTCTCTTGATTCCCCATTTCCTACTCCTTAATTTGCGTTTATTACTGAAGTTAACTGATAAGTTTCATATTTGGTCCCCTAACTACCTCCTAATTTAACTCAATTTGCCTCTTAGATGAATATTCTTATGTTGACTCTTGCCACATGTAGATTCTCTAAATTTCTCCAATTTTAATTTATTAGTCTTATTTTAAGTCACCACCCTCTTCTCTTAGTGAAGTTTTTAATTATTTTATGATTAACCTTTATACTTAACTCTATGTCCCTCTTTCCCCCTTTTTCTTAATTAAGTTACTTTTGTACATTATCCACTTAATATTATTTTTATTTTATTATATATATATATATATATATATATATATATATATATTCAACATGGAAAGTGGTAGAGTTCTCATGGTAAAGTATTTTATTTCTTCCTATTCTTCCCTTACCCTAAGTATTATTCTTGATTTAATTTCCTTGGTTCTAACATCATATATCACTTGTTATGAATTAATAGGGTTTTTATATATTGATTATATTTATTATTTTCTTTAATGATGACGTGGGTGTCAAGTTTGTCATGCCCTTCAAGAACTTCCATTCGAAGTTCCAAGGGTGCCATGCCTAATAGCTTATTTATGATGCCAAGGGTGCCAAGTCGGTCGTGCCCTTAAAGAATTTCTTTTGAAGTTCCAAGGGTGCCACGCCACTTGCCCTTCAAGCATCCAGTGGCTACGATGGGAAAGTATAGGTGCAATGACAAAGATCGTTATCATCTCGTATGCCACCTGCTATAGTGAGACTAATGGTGTCGGGGATCAAGGAATCCGACTTAATGCGTGCCCCCCAAAAATTCCTCGTGAGCGACCTAAATTTTGGACCTGCCCCCAAAAACTATGATTCACATCATAGTTTATTTTGAATCAGAACTAATGTAAGTAGCTAACATATGGGACACATCCATCATGGTTATCATAATCATAACATCAATGGGAAACTAACATATCCATCAAAGCCATCATCATCGTAACATCAATAGAAAACATATCTATCCATAAAATCTATCATCATCATGATATCAATAGAGAACATGCATATCCATTAATGTTAAAATCATATCAATAGAGAACGTACATAACCATTAATTTTATCATCATCATAGTATCGATAAAGACATACATAACCATCAAATCCACTAATAATAGAGTCATGTGTCCGGATCCTCAACCTGAGGTCCTCAAAGAATAAAGTGCGGGTCTTAGGGCTAAATAATGTTAAAATTCATATCACTGTCAGTCAACTAGAGTAGGGCACTACATACACCCCCTCTTAATAATAGACTTCGTCTCGAAGTCCTTGGAATAGATAAGGAAATTGGTGACGCATCTCTTCGGCATCCTCCCAAGTGGCTGAACTAGGACTATAATTGTCCCACTGAACCTTAACTTGGTCCAATAATCGTTGTCTAAGCTGCAAAGTTCGCTGGTCCAGTATGCAAGTTGGTTCGACCATCACCGTACCCTCGTCTGAAACCTGCAAGTGACTTAAGTCAATAACATGTGAAGGATCTAAAATATAATAACGTAAAACATAAACATGAAACACATCATGAATACGTGCTAGGGATGGAGGTAAGGCAAGCCTATATACTATCGGCCCTTTTCTTTCTAAGATTTCAAAAGGTCCAACAAATTGTGGAGACAATTTTTCTCCCTTTCCGAATCTTATAGAGCTCTTTTGGGGCCTTACTCTCAGGAACACCCTATCTCCCACTTCATAATTTTGGTCTATTCGATGAGTTTCAACATAACTCTTTTTCCGGTCTTGTGCTTCTTTTAGCCTCCCCTTTATCATAGTCATTTGTTCTTCCATCTCTTGCACCACTTCTGGTCCTATTAATACTCGGTCCTCTAGTCGGTCCCAGTTGAGAGGTGTTCTACACGGTCTTCCATACAAGAACTCAAATGGTGCCATCTTGATGGAACTTTGATAATTTTTATTGTAAGAAAATTCCACTAGGGGTAAAAAATCCTCCCATCTCTTTTGTTGGTCCATCACATACATCCGTAGCATGTCTTCGAGGATTTGATTAGTCCTCTCTGTCTGACCATCTGTCTCAGGGTGGTATGCAGTGCTGAAGTTCAATTGGGTTCCCAAGGCTTCTTAGAAACTAGTCCAAAACCTTCCTATAAACACTACTCCCCTATCAGATATGATCTTCCTAGGAACTCCATGTAATCTCACAATCTCATCAATAAAAACTCTCACTATCTCTGGTGCTTTATATGTAGTCTTAACTGGTATAAAATGGGCGCTCTTAGTCAATGTGTCCACCACTACAAATATATAATCATGTCGTCTTGAGGTCATTGGTAGTCCCACAATGAAGTCCATTGATATAACTTCCCATTTAGATTATGGTATCTCATGGGGTTGCAATAACCCTGTTGGATGTTTGTGTTCAACTTTTACTCGCTGACACTCTAAGCATCTTGCTACAAAGTTTACAATGTCCTTCTTCATTCCTTTCAAAAGAAGAGTGGTCTCTGGTCTGCACTCATCTTCTTAACACCAGGGTGTGCCATGTATATTGCACGATGTGATTCATTCAAGATCAACTGGCGTATATCTTCATTCGGCGGCACATATATCCTTCCTCGAAATCATATAAGTCCATCACTATCAAGGAAGTATTCTTCATATTTTGGGATCCTCATTTTGTCTGCCCTCAAACTCTTGCTAACCTCCTTGTACCAGGTGTCCTTAAATTGCAAGTCAAGCAACTTCTCCCTCAAATTTGTCTTTAAGGGAATCACTGAAAATATTCGAGGCCTCCTACTTAAAGCATCAGCCACCCTATTTACAGTTCCTTTTATGTAAGTAATATCAAAATCATATTCAATGATTAGCTCAGACCATCATCTTTTCCTTGCATTTAAGTGGTCCTAAGTGAATATGTGTTGTAGCCCACAATGGTCAGTTCTAAGTTCAAACTTCCTTCCTAGAAGGTACTGTCTCCAAATATTTAGTGCATAAACAATTGGTACCATTTCTAGATCATGGGTTGCGTAGTTCTCTTCGTGGGTTATAAGTTTTCTTGATGCATATGTTATTACTCTTCCTCCATGCATCAATACACAACCCAACCCTTGCTTGGAGGCATCAGTGCAAACCAAAAATTCTTGTTCCATATCTGGAACTTTCAAAATTGGTGCCGTCGTTAATAATACCTTTAACCTTTGGAATGCCTCTTCACATTTTTCAGTCCAAATGTATTTCTTGTTCTTTCTTTGGAGCTTGGTAATGGGGCTTGCTACTCTCGAAAACCCTTCGACAAATCTATGATAATACCCTGCCATGCCCATGAAACTTCGTATTTCATGAACATTGGTTGGTGTTGGCCATTCCATGATGGCCTCGATCTTTGTCGAGTCTACCGCGATACCATCCCCAGAGATAATGTGCCCAAGATAATGAATCTTTGATTGGTAAAAGGAACACTTTGACAACTTTCCATACAATTGGTTTTCTCTAAGACATTTAAGAACTATCTTCCAATGTTCGTCATGATATTCTGGGGACTTTGAGTAGATCAAAATATCCTCGATAAATACTTGTACAAACTTGTCTAAGTAATCCTGAAATATTCCATTCATCAAACTCATGAAAACACCCGGGGCATTTGTCAGTCCGAAGGGTAAAACTGCAAATTCATAATGCCCAAATCTTGTCTTAAAGGTTGTCTTCGTGATATCTTCTTCCTTGATTCTTAATTGATGATATCCTGACCTGAAATCTATCTTTGAAAACACAGCTGCCCCCTTCATTTGATGAAACAAGTCATCTATCCTTGGTAACGGGTATTGATTTTTTATCGTCACTTTGTTCAACTAGCGGTAGTCAATGCACAATCTCCAAGACCCATCCTTCTTCTTAACGAAAATTACAGGAGCTCCCCATGGAGATATGTTGGGTTGTATGGACCACAAGTCCAACAATTCCTTTAATTTGATTTGCAATTCCTTTAGCTCTGGAGCTGACATACGATAAGGTGGCTTTGCAATAGGCTCAGTGTCTGGTTTAAGGTCAATGGTGAAATCAATTTCCCTTTTTGGGGGTAGGCCAGGTAATTCTTCAGGAAATACATCCTTGAATTCAACAAGAATTGGATGTTTATCAAAGTTTTCAGGATCACCCTTATCATTTAGAGCTACCACCGTGAACATTTGACACCCCTTTCATCTACATTTTATTATTTGCATAGAGGAGATGAACCTTAGGGACACCCCTCAATTCTTTCCCCTCAATGATTTTCTTTTTCCATCATCATCTGTGAAATATAGTACCTTGTCTTTGCAATCTAGGAGTGCCTCATATCGCTCCAACCAATCCATTCCTATAACTACGTCATAGACTCCTAATATCGTAGAGTACAAGGATACCTTGGTTTTACATACACCCAGGGCCATCTCACAATCCTTTACCATCTTTCCTACATTTCTTTTCATACCACATGCCATTTCTACATGTCTAAAATCATGTTGAGAAATTGGTTTATGTTTAATCCTTGATAATGCATTTAAAGAAATAAAAGAATAAGTAGCTCTTGGATCTATTAAAATGACAAAACTCATACCATCAATATTACCTGAGGTTTCCAACACAATGGACTGGTGTTCGACCTGACAATTTTTCACCGCTGCATGGATGCGATGAGCCTTCCCCAAGTCCCCCACCATAGCTGCTTTCTGAGTTGAGTTGGTATTACCTGTCTTTTGAGGGCAATCCCTCTCGTAGTGAGGACCTCCAAATGTCCAACACCCCCTCATAGGAGCTTGGATTCTGCTATTGACTGAACTGGGAGTTGGCCCAGAACTCTGTTGGAAAGAGTCAGACTGTTGGGATCGATGCTGAGGTGGTGTGACTCGGTGTTCTCGCATAAGACAATGATGTTGTTGTTGACGAGCTTGCTGAGGTACCCTATGCATTTGCTGAGTTGGATGCCTATATGGTGTTATTTGATTTCCGGTAGACCAATTTTGATGATTGAGCATAAGACCCCTTTGAAAATTTCTACGTTCCATACTATTTCCATTGGTTACTCCTAATCCTGCGGACCTGTTTGTCTTACTAGGTCCACTATTCATGATCTCCTCCTCTGTGATAATTGCTTGTTGAACTGCCTCGTGCAAGGTGCAAGGTGTTAAGATCCTAACCTTAGCCCAGATGTTACCATTTAATCCATACACAAATTTGTTCACCTTGAGTCTTTCTGTGTTTAAGTGAGGAGCATAACAAAGTAATTACATGAAATGAGCCTCATACTCTGGTACTAAGTGACTCCCCTGCTTTAATGCATTGAATTCATTTAATTGCCTCTCAAGAAATTCCTCTGATAGGTAGCGTTCTCTAAACTTTTCTTCAAACAATTCCCAAGTTACTTCTGAGATATCCATCCCCAATTGGGGTAATAATATCTTCCACTAGAGTAGTGTGTTTCCCTTTAGCTGGAATATACCCATCTTGGCCTTCATGTTTGAGGTATATTCTCTTAGGGTAAAGCACATAGCCATGTTTTCTAACCATGCCTCTGCAGATTGACCATCTGTGTACCCCCAAAACTCTGGAAATTTTACCTTTTCCAAATCTCAACGTACATCATTTCTTGTAGTGTTTCGGGGTGCTTCATTTTGTATGATTGGTCCTCCATGCTTTCATTCCAAACGGTATATTAATGCCTCAGACGTGTGCTGGAATGATTTCATTAAGTTTAACACTTCTGCTGCTGGTATTTGTTCTTGTGTTGAGATGTCTTCCTCATCATTGGGTGGGGTGGTAGGAGTTGATTGTTGTGGTCGTGCCATGTTGCACCCTCTAGTTTCCCCACTCATTCTTGTACTTCTTCTAACCATGGTTCAACAATGAATCCTACCAAAATTTAACATGATTTTCCTTATAAGATAAAACCAATCAATTAAAAATTATAAACAACCTAAGTGGTTCTATAAGATTTAATTCACTCATCAATTTCAAACCTTCCTATAAGGTTTAATCATAATGATACAATTTATATAACTCATCATAATAGGCTTAGACTACATTATGTCATGTAAATGAAAGAGGTGGTTGGTAGCATTATTATAATATAAACTGAGATTGTCATAGTAAAGACAGAGAAATTAAGTTTCTAATTGTTTTATGATGTCAATAATGGAAGTACAACTTATTATTAATAATATGCACAGATAATTATCAAGTGTAAAGACAAGTATTAATAATCAAAGAATATATAAGAATAAATTCCGTTATTTATATAGGAAGTAATTAAATAATTAAATGACTATAATGATTCTGAGAATGTTAAATTAGTAGAATCACGTAATTGAGATGGCTGGAATGTCATAGGAATTAGTGCAAGAGTTACTTGGGACATTTTTCCCTTCTAGTAAATAAACAATCTACCAAGAGTTATTTCCCACCATTTTTTTTTTAAACAGTCTAACTAGATAAAACATAAAATGTACATTTATTCTCTGATATTGTAAAGGTATTTAATTTTGATTTTGTCGAGCCAGATTATTGAGTTATTCATTAAAGGTGCAATATCTATAGAACATGCCACTTACTTTATTTTAATTTATTTTTCCATAACCCTATGATCCATTCTAAATCAACAATTTTAATTTAATTAAAATTTTCAAATTTAAAGAATTTGTTTATTAATTTAATCAAAAATTCCAAATCAAATTTTTAATTAATTTTCTAACCACTTTCTTTATAATTAATTCTAAAATCAATATTAATTTTAAAATACTACACTATATGAAAAACTATTACTGTAATACACAACATAAATAAATTTAAAATTTTAAACTATAAAAACTATTACTTTAATACACAACATAAATAAATTTTAAATTTTAAACTGCAAAAATTATTACTTTAATACATAGCATATTAGGTAACACACGGAATTGAAATTTAAAAAAAAAATTACCCATAAAATTGAACTAGTTTCACACCTCCAGTTTTCTCAAACCAATTTTCACCAGTTTTCTTCAAACCGTTTTTCGCAATTTTAAAGGAACCCACTTGAAACGACAACTATTTAAGATTCTTTCATGGAAGGTGCAAGAATATATTTAGCGTGGAGTTTTGTATTCAAGCTGCATTCCATTTGTTACTTTTGTATTCAAGCTGCATTCCATTTATTATTGTTGTTATAATTGATACCCATTTCATTTAAAATTAAACTAGACTGATGGATGGTTGAAAATGTAAGGCACAGGCTGAGCATGAGACTTTGTTAAAAAGTAAGGGAAATGAAACGGAAATAATAGAGACTCATAACCAAAATGGAATATCTCGTTGTGTTTCTGAAAGGGCATCAACCATGAGAGTCTCTGATTTTAAATATGCTTTCCAAAATAGAAGTCTTCTAAATCAGGGCACTACATTTTCTCGACTAGAAATGGCAGGGATTCTGAAAAAAACATGTGCCATCTGCTGAAAAGGATTTGGACGCTTCCAATACTCCGAGTATGCTTCCCATGTCTGACTTGAAAGCTCATAGTGAACTTCGACAACAGAATGAGCCTCTTACAATAATTGGGGACTCAGATGATGTTCTGCCACATCTTGACGAGAATCTCAACAATCTCAACATGGTAGAGGAATGTATTCAAACAACCAAATGTTTTCAAAAGTTATGTGTAGGAAGAATTGTTGAGACTTCAGATAAAATCTCTACAACTGAATCTGAATCTGAAATAGATCCCAAGGTTATTGGTGGAGAGTTTGATGAGAAAAAAAAAACTCCCTTGTTCAGAAAACAGGAATAGAAGCTGGTGAATCTGAGGGTTTTCAGTTAAATGAAAAACATGGTGGAGAAGGTACATTGGCAATAGATTTAGTTGTTTCCATTAAAGAAGACAAAGAAACATCCTGCATATCTTGCGGAATTCTCATTTCATAATTTCAGATTCTATATCCTATCAAAATCACCGTATTACGTGGTGAACCGAATCATAACAACGATTATTCTATTCAATTTGAACTTCGTCTCAGGAAATACAACTACAAATTATCATGAGTTAAGTTTGATTCTTGCTGACAACTGTTAAAAATGTTGGCATGAGAGAATTAAACTTTAGATATACATTTAATTCCAGAGATAATCTTAGTTATCCTGATCCCTTTGAATCTCGCAATCAACTTTTGAAATTGAAACCCTACAACATAAAATTTAAGTCAATTGTTGCAAGTATCACCCAATATTTGAGCTTTATCACCAAATATCTTGGGCTTGGGCTGGAATGGAAGTTAAAGAACAACATGATGATTAACTGCAGATCCGCTTCCCTCAAATTGACATTTACGGGTTCTAGTTTCTGCCTGTTCATTTTTTTTTCTTTTATTTTTTTATTTATTTAGTTAGTAAGTTTGTTGAAACTAGATTTCAATGTTTTAATCACAGGAACCCCGCATCCGAGAATGGATTTTTAATTTTATTTGATTTGACTGCAGGGATATGCAAACGAAATGGAGATTGCCCTCATCGACTATAAAATTTTATCAAGGACTATGGCTCCAACGTCGGTGGCAAAAGACCTAGCTAGGTACAAAAGGGTACAGTTCTTAAGGATCTCAGTGTTGGGAAATGAGATCCAAAAATGAGAGCTGCATAAACATCATTCAGGAATGTGCAATGACTATGGAACAATATTCTATTATAAAAGACCAAAATTGCAAAAACTTGCAGAAAAGTCGTTGTTGCTTGAGAGAGGAAATTTAGTTTTGTTGCTTCTCCAAAGGCTAGAGATTTTTAATAGCAATGTTCATACAACAAACTAGAAGAAGGTTGTAGAGACCCATGTATTATTTTATTTTTTTAGAGTTGATTTCTATTGCAGATATCAAATTACTTTAAGATTGTACCTTTTCTAATGCATATATCAAATTATTTTAGAAATTATATTCATTCGATGTGCCTTTTGAATAACTATTCTTGAGTGTATCCTTCATTTTCTTTCAAATGTTTATTTTAATACTAATTATCTTGTAGGGCATAACAATCGTCGTAGAGAAAAGAGTCCTACAATCAAATTTCCAGCCAAGAATTTATAGTTTTATGGATACAACGTATGGCATTCATAAATTTTGTATTTCTTTAGACATTTCTAGTGATGCAGAAGAACTTAAGCATGTGTCCCATCCTAGTAAATTCTAGGGATCAAAGCATCAACTTTCCAAGATGCAGATTATTTGTCATTATTTTCACCTTCAAAGGTAAATTAAGTTCATCATGGTGCTAGTGATGGTTATGGATGGAGTCATAACGGTATAACAGAGTTTTATTTTTTCATAGAACAAAACATAATCAAGAAGGTTTCTAACTCCACAAAGACTACAAAACTCATGGCTCACAAAAAAATATGAGAAAACCTTAATAATTTATGGTCCTATAGGTCCTAGAGGTTGAACCTTCCTCTGATACCAAGTGTAGTGACCAACCCTATATTTTACTAGATGAAATATAGGCTTTAATTTTTTTAATTTTTTTTTAATTTTTTAATTTTTTTTTTTTTTTTTTTTTTAATAATACAGTAACTAGGAATCTAAACCATAAGCATACAAGTTTGAAACTCAGTAAAATTAAATCACTTATAACAAACGTCCATAAATTTAACTTTTTAACACATACATCTATTTAATGTGCTGATTATATTCATAATGAAGTCATCATAAAAAAAACATTATAAATAACACATGTACCATTCACCCTTAGACAAGATCCAAACTTGACTTGACGCTACTTGAGCTCCTTTGTTGTCGCCTACCTCCAAGCTTGAATGTTGTCATGCTTAATCTGAATGTAATGACCCACTGGTTGACCTCCCAACCTACTCCTTGGGTACTATCTTTCCCCGCAGACCCTCAAGCTGCAATGGGGTTGTACAATGGAGGAATGTGCTAGCTGATAGAGGTGAGCACCTCTTGGCTCAAGAGTCCCCTCTCTATAATACTCTACCTCACCAAACTCAACTATTGCTCGTAACCACTCACAATGACATAATCTCCTCCATCCAACCATAGGGTAAGCCAAAAAGTCATTTTCCCTTGGCTTTCCCCTTCTTTTATAGAAGGCTTCATAAGTGACACTTGGAATTTCATGCATAAATAATTATTGTTTATTAATCCAAAATTTGATTATTCACCCACCCATGTGTCACCCCCTCATCAAGGCTCTCCAAAAATATTTTATTTAAATATTAATTTAAAATAGTATTTTCCTCACCCCAACAAGACTTCCTATTTCTTCTCCTAGTTGTCTCTTGATTCCCCCTTTCCTACACCTTAATTTGTGTTTATTACTGAAGTTAACTAATAAGTCTCATATTTGGTCCCTTAACTACCTCCTAATTTAACTCAATTTGCCTCTTAGATGAATATTCTTATGTTGGCTCTTGCCACATGGAAGTTCTCTAAATTTCTCCAATTTAAATTTATTAGTCTTATTTTAATTCACCACCCTCTTCTCTTAGTGAAGTTTTTAACTATTTTATGATTAACCTTTATACTTAACTCTATGTCTCTCTTTCCCCCTTTTTCTTAATTACGTTACTTTTGTACATTATCCACTTAATATTATTTTTATTTTATTATATCTATATATATATTCAACATGGAAAGTGGTAGAGTTCTCAGGGTAAAGTATTTTATTTCTTCCTATTCTTCCCTTACCCTAAGTATTGTTCTAGATTTAATTTCCTTGGTTCTAACATCATATATCACTTGTTATGAATTAATAGGATTTTTATATATTGATTATATTTATTAGTTTCTTTAATGATGAAGAGGGTGTCAAGTTGGTAATGCCCTTCAAGAACTTCCATTCGAAGTTCCAAGGGTGCCATGCCCAAAAATTTATTTGTGATTCCAAGGGTGCCAAGTCGATCGTGCCCTTCAAGAATTTCTCTTGAAGTTCCAAGGGTGTCATGCCACTTACCCTTCAAACATCCAGTGGCTACGAGGGAAAAGTATAGGTGCAATAACAGAGACCGTTATCATCTTGTATGCCTTGATGTGCGCCCCCAAAAAATTCCTCGTGAAAGACCCAAATTTGGGACCTACCCCCACGACATCATGATCTTCAAGGCGAAGGTGTTTCGACCTTTCCAGCCTAAGTCATGACGGGAGTGTTAGCAGGTGAGATCAGGGACACTGTCCCACCCCTCCCATGTTGTTCCATACAATTGTACAACCCCATCACCCATATGTGAGTCATTCAGTCAATCAACTAACATGTTCCTGCAATCACTGACATATCATCAGCAAGTTTCAAGCTGGACTTAGAATTTTAAATACAAAATATTAATTTCTATCAAACCAGATGTCGTCAACTCATCATATGCGAGTGCCTTTGGTGGTTTCCTGTCATACCCAATAATCATCAGTAACAAATTTTCTCAGTGTTAGTCATTATCATAATAGCAACATCAACATGACCTAGTCATTCACATCATTGTTTATTTTGAATCAGAACTAATGTAAGTAGCTAACATATGGGACAAATCCATCATAGTTATCATAATCATAACATAAATGGGAAATTAACATATCTATCAAATCCATCATCATCGTAACATCAATAGAAAACATATTTGTCCATAAAATCTATTATCATCATGATATCAATAGAGAACATGCATATCCATTAATTCTACAATCATATCAATAGAGAACATACATAACCATTAATGCTATCATCATCATAGTATCAATAAAGACATACATAACCATCAAATCCACTAATAATAGAGTCATGTGTCCAGATCCTCAACCTGAGGTCCTCAAAGAATAAAGTGCGGGCCTTAGGGCCAAATAATGTTAAAATTCATATCACTGTCAGTCAACTAGAGTAGGCCACTACACCCTAAGTTTAGACTTAGGGTCTTCATTAAAATAATTAATTATTTTAATAAGTCTTGAACCGAGTGGAATTTCCACAAACGGTTTATGGGTTCTTTGGAATACTGATGTCCAAGCCTCCTTACAAATTTGGAGACTTGAAACACTTTCCGATGCTACCAAAATCAACACTCCCTCTTAGGAGGAAGGTGTTCCAACAATATGTTTGTTGCATGTTTCTCTACTTTTGAAGCACCCTTTGCGCTGCTGATCTCTAGACGCTACCCCTCATTTACTATGATGCTGCCTTTGACACTACCACTGTCACTGTTGCATTTGTACTACAGCTCCCTCTGAATCTTGATCCTATCCACTCCTGCTACTAGAATGGATTCTTGATCATCCCCATCTTCTCTTTGAAGTAGAAAAACTTAGTCTTCCCCAAAGTTTTTGGGAGAATGTTTGCCACTTGTTCTCCTAGTGGAGTGTACTGCAACTGAACAGCTCCACGTTGTACACAGTCCCTGATGAAGTGACACCTGATGTCAATGTGCTTCGACCGATCATGAAACACTGGATTTTCAGAAAGCTTCATGCAACTCTGATTATCGCATAAGATTTTGGTCACTTCCATTTTCTCCTTTAGTAGGTTCACAGGTAGTTTTGGAAGCCATATGGCCTCACACGAAGTTGTGTTAGCTGCCATATATTATGCCTCTTCTGAGCTCAGTGCACAAACTTTTGTTTCCTGCTGCACCAGGAAGTCATTCATGATCCTAGCACTACAAGGAAAATACCCTCTAGTGGATTTTTTTGAGGAACCCCTTATAAAAATACCCTAGACGTCTGTTTGTAGCAGAGGTTACTAGAGTAGGTTGGCGAGTGGAGGTTTTTGCGGATGTTTTTCTTCCGGTGCGTTTATCATCCCATATTGCACCGGTGCGCACAAAACATTGGCACATCGGGACACAGTGCGCTCGGTAAAAACCCGCCAGGTGCGTCTTAGTATTGTAGTGCATCAATGCTTTATAAAGATTCTGCATCGGTGCGTCCTAAAACCCCACGCAAAAACTGAAACAACTTGATGTGGTTTTAAGAAACTGCACTGGTGCGCCTATAAAACTCGTGCACCGTAAAAGGGTTAAATAAATAAATTAAATATTACGGCAAAAAAACTGCATTTTTCACTTTTCAGTGCTCTGGAGCTCTCGAGCACCGGTGCAAATTTACCTTGTGTGAGGCGCCCTGCCATCAGTGCTCCCATTGCACACACTATTGTTGTCCATTGCCCACCATCTCCATTTTGAATTTTTCAAAATGGTGGGATAATTTAGTTTTGCAAATTCTACAACCAATATGCCTCCTCGACGGCCAAATGTACAGGCATTTTCATTGTATTCCATAATTAAACCTTTTAGCGGATTAGTTTTGAAAAATAGCTTAAAATTCACCTTATTATAAAAAATAAAAAATAAAATAAATCTTGTGCGATGCGCTCGAGCCGTTCAGCTCGCACCGGTTCGCGGTGTTGCCTGTAAATTTATAGGCCATACTGCGACTAGTGATAACAGTATCCGCACCGGTTCCTGAGCCGTACCAAAATGGCACACCGTGATTTTTTAAAATTAAAAAAAGTGCGGTGTGGTCGGTTACCCAGCCGCACCTTGACCATGTCAAATTGCGGGAATGTAGTGCGTTGACAGAAATATCCACCCCGGGGCGGGTAATTTTGTCAGCGCACCGCATTCTAGAAATTCGACATGGTCAACAGTGCGGTCGGGTAAACGAATGTACCGTTGACTATGTAGTGATGTCAGGATCGCATTGCGCTTCCTAAACTATACGCCCCGAGGCATATAGTTTGGTCAGTGCACTGCTCTCCCGACACTGGTACATAGTCAACGGTGTGGTTTGTTATACCACCGCATCGTTGACCTTGTAACAATGCCATGAGGGTGGTGAGATGAAAATTTGCAATTGCACCGCCTCTGGTACACTGAAAATTTTCTGGTGCACCGCCTCCGGTGTGCGACAAAAAAATACGCATCGTTACCAGTGCATGCCTATTTTTTATGGCGCGCTAACTGTTTTTTTTGTTTTTTCAAAAAAAAATATACATGTATATTCCTAAATACATGTCTCATTTAATAAAAAAATTGTATTTAATATGTCAATCATTCAGCGACTTGAAAGGAGAGAAGAGATGGAACAACAACAACAACATGCAGACCAATATAACATGGTTCTCTTGTGGGAGGCATGAGAGAGGGAGATAGATACGTACCCTCGCCGTATTACAGTAGCTACCCAGGGGCTCCTAAAGCAAGTAGGCCTCCTCAAGTTCTATGAGGAGGCTACATCCCTAAAGGGCCATGGTGTGTTTTTGCGACATCTTATCTGCTGGTGGAATGCCCACTTACAGGCTTTCCAGGTTGGTCCTAACTAGTGGTACGCGCCCACTGAGGAGGACATCTATTTCATTACTGGCCTATCGAGGAAAGGGGTGGATTTTCCCTCGTTCCCAGAGGTCCTCGTTGGCTATGCAGCAGGGAGTCAGTTGGTGTACTCCCAGAGATACAATAGCACGAATATATTGTCTCCTTCAGATTTTCAGGTCTCTGGAGGTCAGTTACGTATTGCTTCATTTGGTGGAGAGGAGGTGAGGTACCTCTCACTACTGATTCCGACCATTTCACACCATATCGGCAATGGAAAGTGCATTAGTTTCCTACTTCTATGTTATGTTGATTCTTTATTACAGGAGCCACGACCTGTGAGGTGGTATGCCATTTTTGTGCAACAGTTATGTATAGCTTTAGATAGATTTCATGCTCAGGCACAAGGGAGGGTGAAATTCCCTTTTTATTCAGAGCTATTTTGTTTATTTTTGAGAGGTTTCCAGAGACGAGGCCTACTTTTGTTCAGCAGCCTCATAGGTCGATGATGCATGTACGGATGCAGATGTGGGGAAATATGATGCCCAAGAGGGGAAAGTCCGAGTTTTCCGCGAGGATATCACATGATGCACTAGAGTTGCTAGTCAGTGTTGATAAGCATCCCTTTGTTCTGGTCCCATGTTCGTATGCTGGTTTTGATTGGCGAGGGTGTGCCAACATCCTCTTCACAGATGATGAGTCGTCGGATGATAGAGGTAATATTACTATTTTATTTAAATTTATTCTAACATGTTCTTTAACTTGTTTTAATTAAAATGTTTAATGAAATTGTCTAATGATTGTTTTGTACTTATATATATTTTGCAGACATTGGGTCATTTGATGGTGGTGATATGCCAGTGCCACCAAATGATCCAGGTGTAGATCCTGATGAAAATCAGGATATGGCAGATGCCGAGGATCAGGCCGGTGCAGACAGACCTGGTCCTCATGGTGCACCGGTACCGCCTTTTTCTAGACGTAGGCCTGACAGTAGATTGAGGATGGAGTTGGGCGACCAACTCTGTGCACTATTTGTAGAGGTGGAATTCATGCTCACCACTATGACAGAGATACAGGCCGATGCTAAGCTGGTACAAATGTGGAGAGGTATGCCGCGTGACATGTTCACCCTGATGCGACATGTCGTAGGAGCTACGAGCTTAGTTACGCAGTTGAGGAGGGCCCTTTGACGTAGGCATGGTCAAGACGCAGCACGTCGATAGTCCGCGAGCAGCGACACATCATATGATGATCATGATCAGGGGAGTGATCACCGTTCACCTTGTGTCGTAGATGAGCAGCCTGTAGCATCGACCAGCAGTCATGATGGAGAGCATGATGGACCATTGGCCACGTCGATTCAACAGCCTGCATCATCCATCAATACTCATAATCATGAGCAGGTTGGACCATCAACCATGTCGAGTCATCATGATGAGCAGCCGACAGTTGATCCTAATCATCATGAGGCACCACTAGATCAGCAGTCACATGATGGTCGACATGTATCTGAGCTTGTCGAGGCTGCACCATTGACTAAGCAGGCCTCGACTAGTACTACTATTGATGATGTACCACGAGTTGATATTTGACATTTATATTACAGCTATATATTTTTGACATTATACAGTTCTATATATATATATATATATATATATATATATATATATGGTCCATGTATTTTATGTTCATGTTTCAGTTGTACTTAATTTACATGTTGGTGATCATCATGATGTGTATATTGTTAGGTCATGTTAGATATGTTCATTTAATGTGCAGCTTGCAGATAGATGTGCATGTGATAGTAGTTATTTGACATGGGATGTATATTTGATGTTTGTGTTGTGATGATGTTATACAATGCTAATTGTGTTTTGTTAGATGATCATAATCACGATGATTAGATGATGTTAGTGAATTTGAATGTGTTTTTTAGTTGAATATGATGTTTGTACGATGGTTATCATGATCGTGATGTTTATTTAATTTAGTATTAAATGATCATGATATTTATTAAATATTATCTCATGATTGTAATTGAAATTTTAATTTTAATTTTATATAAAATTGTAAAATTGTAATAGTATTTGTAATTGTAATTTTAATTGTAATTGTATGTAAAATATTTGTAAAATTTTAATTGTAATTGTAATATTTAATTTATTGTGAAATGATTGTAATTGTAATTTTAATTGTAATTGTAATTATGTAAAATTGTAAATTTGTAATTCTAATTCTAATTGTATGTAAATATTTGTAAAATTTTAATTGTAATTGTAATATTTAATTTATTGTGAAATGATTGTAATTGTAATTTTAATTGTAATTGTATATATAACAAATTGTAAAATTGTAATTGTAATTGTAATTGTATGTAAAATTCTAAAAATTTTATTTTAATTATAATTGTATGTAAAATATTTGTAAAAGTTTAATTGTAATTGTAATATTTAATTTATTGTGAAATTATTGTAATTGTAATTTTAATTGTAATTGTATATATGTAAAATTGTAAAATTGTAATTCTAATTCTAATTGTATGTAAAATTTTAAAACTGTAATTGTATGTAAAATTCTAAAATTGTAATCGTAAGGTATATATCTAAAATTGTAAAATTGTAATTGTAATTTTAATTGTAATTGTACGTGAAATTGTACAATTGTAATTGTAATTGTAATTGTATGTAAAATATTTGTAAAATTTTAATTGTATTACTGTGAAATTATTGTAATTGTAATTGTATGTAAAATTCTGAAATTGTAATTGTATATGAAATTGTAAAATTCTAATTCTAATTCTAATTGTATGTAAAATATTTGTAAAATTTTAATTGTATTAATGTCAAATGATTTTATTAAAAAATTGTAAATTTGTAAATTTGTAAAATAATAAATCTAGAATAATATCAATTTTTGTAACATAATAGAGTTTAAAAAATAATGCAAATAAATTCATGTACTTTAGAATTATCATTATTTTATTATGATCTTACATACCAAAAAAAAAGGAACTTTATAAAGTACGCCATTGTTTTTGAGATCAACATAATTGCAAATTATCAAGTGAAATATTGATTTTAATATTAATACAATGCAAATAACCAATTAATTCAAAATACATATTATAATCTTTTGAAAAAAAAGAGTCTTATAAGTTATAAGGTAATTAAGTCGTCTTGTTTATAAAAACTCATCTTAAAAAGTATAAAAATTGATAAAATAACGCATGTACCATATCACTTTCGGTTCTTGTGATCACCCTCATTATCTTCCAACTCGCATGGCATGATAACAATATTGTTCTCAAAAATATATTTTGATCTAGGGTCATGTCTCAATACGAACCACCATTCCTTATCCAACACATCTAGATAAAAAAGCACCTGGTTGTAGTGTTTGGGGAAAACATAGGGCTCCTTAGCTTCATCCCACATCTTTCTAGAGTTGATACATATCAGCCTACTATCGCGATCTTCCTTTACATTATTCCTATCAAAGGTGTCCCACCACTTGCACCTAAAAATAACACATTGAAAAGAAGATAAATCCACTTCAATGATTTCTTGTATCTTTCCGACGTAACCTAACGTCCCTCATACTAGGTTTTGATCACGGTGGCTAAATCGACTAGATTGATCGAACTCGACTTCCACTCCACAGTCCTACGTCATGTGTCCATCATCGGCATTTTCTGTGCGAAAATGGTGTCCATATTTCCCACACACGTGGGAAAAAATACACCTATAAAAAAGTTTAAAAAATCATAGTGTCATGTGTCTTATAATAACCCAACAGTTAAAATATGAAATATAGATGTAATTACATTTTAAAGGTGCATTATTAAGTTTCAAATGTGCATATAAATTAAATATATTAATACCAAGTTGCTGCACCTAATCCCTACGTTTAGCACATCCTCTTCAGCACGCGGGTAACAACCGGTTGCACCGTATTTCTCTTTGACTTGGTCAGCAACCCAACTGTTGGGGCATATTTTTGGCATATTTTATTTTAAATGATTGGGATAAGGCACACTTCTACCATTCAACCGTTTGAATTATTTCATGTCACTATCCCATTTCATCCTCTTTTGTTTGTACAATGCGACCCACGGTTGTGTCACTTTGGAATTTTAAAGAACGAATTTATTGATTGCTTCAATTTCTACATTCGCTAATGAAATCAAACTGACATTATATAGTACATAGAGATCAAAATATACATTATATTGAAGTTCAACATGAATTTTTACTTTATGTAAATTTGAAAAATTATAAGTTGCTTACTCTTTATCAAGTGCTTTTTTCCATTCATTTGGAGCAACTCCCCTTCTCTTTTGTCTTCATCCCTTTCATCATCCCAAATCACCGCACTTGGTCTGTTTTCAATCTGCTTGATGTACTCACTAGCATAATATAAATTCTCATCCGATATGTACCCCTCTGCCATAGACCCCTCGGGTTTTTCCCTTTGTTGAACAAAACCTTTCAATTTCTTCATGTACCTCTCCAAGAAGAACATCCTACGATAAGAAACTACCCCAACTAATTCAACCTCATCTACTAGGTGGATTATAATATGAACCTACAAGTCCATGAAACTCGTCGGTAGTTCCTTATCAAACATACAAACAATCTCGACTATCTCTTGACGCCACCGTGGAATGCTAGCCACATGAATCTCCTTTGACGTGATCCAATGTACAAATGCAGATAATTTAGATATGGCACGTCCTAGGTCTTGAGGGAATTCATGTTTCACACACCCATGCACGAACAAAGGATAATGACACTGCAAAGTTATAAACACGTGCAATAATATACAAAATTTGTTATGTTTTATGATCCATGCATGTGATAAAATTTATTAATATAAAAAATAATAAACTCATGATTTTGACATTATACGTACTCTTAGAAGATTAAAATGGTTATGCGATTTCAACCCCGAAAATGGACATCCACAGTGAAGAAGCGTCGTAGTGAAGACCCGTATGAAGATGGCACCCTCACACCCATTATAACTTCCTTTGCCAAATCATCTTTTTTTTAAATCCATGGGACATCACCTTCTTTGAAATACCATGAATTAGAGGGACCAGTGCTTGCCTCTGATCCTGTACTTTCTAATCGTCTTGGCCAGTGTTTCTTTTTAGTTTTTGAAGTAATAAGATATTTCCTAACAGCTAATGTGTCACTTTGTTTCGATGATATGTGCCTCCATAAAGAAGATGAAACATTTTTAAAGATATGCATGGGATCTAATAAGTGGGTAATCTTAAGATGCTCCCAATATGGGAGCTTATAAAAGATAGATTTCCTTTTCATCCCAATGGGAAATTTCTCAACATAGGTGTCGAATAATTCTAGATCATCAAACATAGGCTCCCCATTTGATTTGAACATTTCTATGAACTAATTCTCCTTCTCTCTCTCATATGATCTAATCCATTCAGCTCGTGTCGTTATTGGAGGCCTTTGGGTTCTCTCTCGTTTACCATTGAAAGCAGATGCTGCTCTTCTGTAAGGGTGTTATTCTAGGATGAATACCCTGGAGAAGTCATACACTGGCTTTCGTAGGTCGTTGGACCATCTAGCTTTTAAAGAAGGTCCACAACATTTACATTTAAAATACCCTTTTGTTACAAGACCTGTGAGATTATTGTATACAATTTATATGCATGACACGTTAAAGAATATCATGAAGATCAGAACAATTACAACAAATTAAATAACTAATATGCAAAATAATATTGTTATGCATATAAAAAAATCAATAAACATGTAATTTACCAAAGCAAACTCCTATGCCTGGATAATCATGCGTCGTGTAAGCACGTATTCCATACAACACAAAACTCCTCTCTGCTACGATGGGTCTTGATACATCGTATACATTTATTCCATCCCATAATTCCTTCAATTCATCTACCAGTGGTTGTAAGTAGACATCCATATTCTTCAATTATCTTCTACTAGGGACTATGAGAGCCAACATAAGATGTTCATTCTTCATGGACACCCATGGGGGGATATTGTTATTAATCACTACTATAGGCCAAACAAAATAGTTGGTGTTCTGGAGGGAATATGGGTTGACGCTATCCATGGCTATGTTGAGTCGTAGACTTCATACTTCATCCTTGAATTTTTTGGGCCATGTATACTCTATATGCTTCATGGCTATTGAATCATTTGGGATTCGCATAACTCCCAACTCACTTCTGTGTGAGGCATTCCATCCCTGCAACATAGCTAATTCTTTGCAACGAAAGAACCTTTGAATCCTTGGGATTATAGGCATGTGCCTCAATATCTTAAAAGGAGGACCACATGATTCACCGTTATTTTTTTATTTATCATGCCTGTAATGCCCACATTTTGTACATATCTCTATCTGCATATTCTCCTCTATATAGAATACAATCATTTGGAAATGCATGATATGATATGTACTCAACATCCAACATTTTCAACAATTTATTTGCCTCTTCGTAGCTATCGGGCAAGACATTATCACGTGGAAGAACCTTATCTTTGAATAAACTGTAGTTGGTGATCATGGAAAATATTAAATGTACATTAATGCCGATATAATTATTAACGTTCATAAAATTAACAATTTGTAATGTTCATTGTGTTATTATATTTCTCAAATTTATATAAGGGAGGACTTTATGGTAACTTACCTCAAAATTTCTGAGAAACATGCATTCGACAAGCCAAAATTTGCTTTCAAGTTGTACAGTAACATCATTGTCCCTAAGTAGGTAGAATTTGACTAACAGCCAGGTCCAAAGAGAGGGGTGGTGGAAGCAAATTTAAGGCTTTCAAAAAAGGTGTCAGCGATATAAGCATCATCCCCTAGTTGATCATCGTTTTGGAATGCATCTAACAACATTGTCTCCATGACAGTCGTATCCCTTAAGTAATCATCCATACCAACCTCTATTTGATTGCCTCCATTTTCAGCTTGTAAATAACTACGATTGTTGTAGTCATTCATAATTGGTGAATCTGGACATAGCGGGAATTGAATCAGTGGTTGATTCAATCATTCTTGGTATCGTTCCTCTCTCATTTTTTCTCTTAATTCAGCCTTCTCTGGATTTGACATTGTCATGGGGTGCAACGGAAGATGCTAGGTAGGTTGATCATCATCACTAGAATCCTAATAATTTCAAAAAAAATATTTGAACATGATTAGTAAAACATCTATGATATCATTTAGTAAGAATGTTGACAATGCATGATTAATTTGTTTGACGTTGAAATAATTACATTAATATACCAAACAATTATTATTACCATCATTGTCCTAGGATTGTGGCTAGAAGATGCAATATTGTTAAAATTGGCAAGGTGAAGCGATTGTCAATTTTCATCTACCAAATGCGCCTTGCAGTATGTTTCTTCTGATAAGAGCTTCCGATGTTTTGAAGTTGTTTGAATATTTTGTGCATCTGAAATCGATTTTGAATCTGCATGAACTTGCAATTTTGTATACATTATAAATTTTATTAAGCTGATTGACATGGATAAAAAACATAAATTCAATTAGATAATGAAAATATAAATAAAATCTGAAATAAAGATTACGTCTCGAGATAGATAGGGAGGACTCTGCGATGGACTTTTAGAAATATTATGGAACGAGCTCAATTTTGAAGAATTTTCCATTCAATATAATTATGATATTTTCTCCCTGCATTTGAGAAAAATCAACAATAAATTTTAGTGCACACACCTAAAAGTAATTTCGGTGCCTTAAAAATTGGCTCATTGTTATCAGTGCTTATGTACAAATAACCGCACCGGTGTGTTTTAGTTACTGCACACCGATGCCATGTTATTAACTGACGCACCAGTGCAGCATTATCAATTGACGCACCGGTGACGAAAATCCGCAAATAAAAAAAAGTGCAACTTTATTTTTTTAAAGTGAAAAAAAATTCAGTAAATTGAAAAATGGGCGGAAAAATATTTTCGAAAATCTAATTTCATAAAAAAATTATTTAAATACTAAACACTTTTCATTATTTTACTATTTTTGCAAAAAATTCAGCAAGAGATTTGCACGAGACATACCTGGAGCAAGAGAGCACGAGAGAAATTTGGAGCAACGAAATACACTCGAACAAAACTATTCAGACAATCAAAATTCCAAACCTCTGGTGATTCAAACCCTGTAGCATATAGTTTCAAACAATCTCGTGATTAAATTTTATTATTTTTTTTACATTTTTTTTACATAGTAAGTAAAAAATTTAAATTTGTTGTTCATCTTCAGAAAATAAACAAATAAAACAAACAATTCCATTTTACCCTAAACCCTTCATTCTTTTTGTTTCTGCCCTTGCTTCTTCCTGTTTCTGTGATTTCAAAATTAGGGCTTTTCATTTTAGATTTATAGGGTTTGTATTGCTATATATATAGGCCTATGATGTCTAACCCACAGGACAACTTGCATAATCGGATCCCAAACCATGTCGACCCTTATGTGAATTTTTAAAAAACTAAATTATTTTAATCGGTGTGCCCCACGTAACCTAGCACACTGGTGCACCCTGCGTAACCTAGTGCACTGGTGTGCTGGCTTATCACAAAGCACTATGCATGTGTTGTTTGATAAAAAAATTAAAAACATTTTTTTTTTTAATCTGTGCGCACCATATGTAAAATAGGGCACCGGTGCACTATTTCATTATAGCGCACCGCGCACATACTGTTTGGCAAAAAAAAATTATTTTGTGTTAATTGGTGCACCATGTAACATATTTTTTACTGTGTATCATGCAGATCCATAAATGACGAAGCTCAATAAGATTATTTATGATCTAGGACTAGATATGCGTAAAAGCTTGGTGGAAAAATTGCAAAAGGATGAATCAGGTGAATGAAAAAATACTATCGATCCAATATGAGTTTCTTTTTTTAATTTTCATTAATAATATACTTAAAATTATTAGATAACATGTTTCAAACAATCTATTAATTCACATTATATGTTTAATGTTCTACAAGGACCAAAAACTCAGAAAATGAATGTTGTTCTAAGAAAATAAAAAAATAGAACATGCAAATGAAAATAAATTGCTCCTTAGTTCATCTGTAGTGGTGTTGGAGGTTAACGAAACGGGGAAAAACTTTTACAAAAGTTTGAGGGATCTAGTCGAATGAATGTATATATGTTCTTTCCACTTTCAATACAAAAATCAATCCAATGATTCCAAGAACCAAATTTTATCTAAACTACAGGAAGAGTTTCTAGAGAATTGGTCAATGGGACATGTTAGACTTTTAATAGCAAAAACGTACAATAACAAAAAAGAAGGAATGAAAAAGTAATATTCCTTTAAATGTTTTTCTAGAATTATTTATAAATATAACATTTATAAATATCACTTTTTTTACATTTACTTTTCATATATCAATATAAAAATTAAATAGTTTATTGTAAAAAGTAATATTCCTTTAAATGTTTTTCTAGAATTATTTATAAATATAACATTTATAAATATCACTTTTTTTACATTTACTTTTCATATATCAATATAAAAATTAAATAGTTTATTGTCATGTTACATTTTTAAGAAGATTATGAAAATCTCAAAGGATGAAAGAATTGATATCACAAATATGCAAATAGGAATGTCCAAAAAGGTGTACAAGGGGATGGTCAAAGAAATGGACAAAATTTCATCGCAGGAGGAGCCATCTCAACAACAACGTGCTTCAAATGTAATATATAATCATTGAATTTTTCGATCATTAGGTACAATAAATAAACAATTTAGCATTAAATATTATTTTTCAAGTATTTTCTTGCACAAAATAAAAGAAAATGGAACCTATTCAACACATAAAACAGGACGACAATGAAGAAAATGGTTGATATCTAAGTTTGTGAGTAATTGTTACTTCCTTATAACAACTTAACTAAATTTCATTTTTGTATATTTTAAGTTTTTTTACAACAATCATCATTGAAAGTCTTCAAACAGGTACTAACATACAAAGAAGAACCATCAGACAAATTGATTGACATTGGGTTAAATATGGATTGTGAGTATATGTTGGCATATCATAAATTAATTGTGGCATTTGTAAGCATTTATCGATCTTCTTTTACTTAGCTCTGTCTATAATTAATAGAACAAAAAAACTTTTATATTAAATACATGATTTGTTATGGGCTATAAAACTTGCAGGAAACAAATTATGGAACTGCGCCAACATATGAAATCTTGAAAAATGTCATGAAATTAGGTTTTGAAATAATGTGTATAGTTCATGAGTCAATTGTTGCTATGGTATGTCATTTCTTTTCGATTTACAATGATGTATATTATTTAATATTGCAATTTTCATTATTCTCACAAATGTATATATACTCATTACAATTTATTTTTATGTTTGTAGATGGAAGGTGAAGAAGAAGAAAACAATCAACACCGTGAACAAAACATTCCTCAAAATAACCCAAGTCGTGGAAGTAGCTCGAGCAGTGACAACAGTGCAAGCAAAGAACGATGATCATTATGTTTGGATATCAAAGAAAGGTGTTGTATTTTTTGAAATATTTGTTAGTGAAATCAGACATTTTGTTTAATGTAATGGACATAGTGTCCTAATTGAAAGACAAAGGGATACCAATAACTGTCCCATTTTGTATGAAAAATATTGTCTTATATATATGGTTTAATTTATTCTATTGCGTTCTCCATTATCGCAGTGAAATGTAACACAACTGATTAAATTTATGGATGATTAAATATTATAATGAAGAGATGTGAAATCTGATGATATGATATAACAAATTAATCAAAACATCACATTCAAATGCAATAAAAATTTAATTGATATGAATATTGTTATAAGACATGTGTCGTCTTTTGATGAATAATTATTTTAAAAAATCACAATAACTATGATATGATATAACAAATTAATCCAAACATCACATTCAAATGCATTAATAAAAATTTAATTAATATGAATATTGTTATAAGATATGTGTCGACTTTTGATGAATAATGAATTTTTTTAAATCAAATAATTGCACTGTCACAGGTTGATGTTTCTAAAAAATACAAAATGAACACCGATCTGTGTTAGTTACTATATGTTAGCCCCTTATAAATTCCTTGACAAGCAAGCAAGGGGCTAGATTGTTTTATGAGTATTCAAGGAATGCATTTCCCTTGAAAACACATCATCCTTGAAGCCTTTCATGTTCCCTGCCTTTGACCCTTCCCTCTGTTGTTCTGAGTCAATGAGCTCCACTGATTGGAAAAAATATGAGCTCCAAAAGGCCTTTATTTGCCCTTTGCATCCCTGCAGAGTGTCCCATTGTACCCATTTTTCCCCTTTGTCAAAGTTCTCCTTTTTCCCTTTAAGTCCCCCTCTACCCTCAAAATCATACCCAAAATCCCCTTTGAATCTTGCCCTTGCCCTTTGTTTGGCCATTTTCCCCTTTCTTTCCCTCTATCGTTCCCCTTCCTAATCCTTGAAATGCACTTAAAATGGGCTAAAAACCCACTTTTCGACTTTATAATAGGGCTTAGCCCCTTTCCCGCCAGCCCCTTTCAACCACTTCCCCATATACTCGTAGCCCAAGACCAAGCGCTTAAAGCCTTGGGAGCCAATCGCAATCGGAGTGTCGGGCAGGTGCATTCCTTTGTAACATCGAAAAAACTCCGATGCGATTGGTTTGTTCTATAAGTCCTCCGCTGTGTTCTCCACCATTGATCTACCACGTAGATCGGACGGCTCTGCGCTTATCGCAAAACTTTGCAATCACAATGTTTATGTGGAGTGCTCCGATCGGCCCATCGCAAATATTTGCAATGCGATTGATCACAACTTAACTCCGATCATCACAATCGCAACTCCCCTCCAATCGTTCCATCCCCGATTGACCCGATCGCAACTCCTCTCCCGATCACTCCGATCGCTTTTCCCCTCCGATTGATCGCATCGCTCATTCTCCCGATTGCGATTGCGATTACCCCCGCTCTCGATCTCCAATGCGATGACCCCGGGCCCACCATACCATACCTCCGCCCATTCATAAAATAAAGGGTTTTCCCCTTTGTAAATCGGGAAATTGTTATATTTTGTTTTTACAAAGGCCTTTTCTCCAATCGTAATCGCAAGCTCCATCGCAATCTCAACTTTGTAATGTGTCACCCCTTTGTTCCCTCCGATTGCGATCCCCCGACCACATCTCCACCGTTGATCTATCAGTTAGATCTAAGGGCTCAGAACTAATCGCTCTCCACCCACGCCGGGTCCCGCTTCGTACGACCATTCCCATCGCATTTCATCGCATTCCTTTGCATTCCCGCTTATAACCAAAGTTTCGTATTTTACATTAAAGTCTTATGTTTCATATTTATTCCACCCAATGTTCATAAATCATACCACTGTTCAATCTCCACCGTTGATCCCTGCCACTAGACCACGATCGAATGGTTCACGATGCATTTCTCCACCAAACCCTATTATTTGCTATTTTCACCTTTTCGCTGCATGTTTCACGATTGTTCCATTTAAAAACACTGTTTCACCACCGCCGCGCTATTGTTCTCCCGTCCTCCATAGCCACCCCCCCTATGCATGGATCTCATAACCAAGTTGTGTGTTTTGCAGGGTTGTCAATGGTGAACGCCGCCATGATTACACAGTTTTTAATACAGCGGAAAGTTTTCATCGACAGAGACGGAAAGGAGCAACAGAGAGTCTAAGGCACGAAAATGAAGATCTTTGAGCCTTAACTCTGTGTTTTAGAGGCAAAGTACCAGTTTGAAGACATCATAGATCTCGCAGCGATACGGAGCACAAAAATTAATGAATAGTAGGTTTTCTACATCAGCAGAATGTTTTCTCTCCATGGAAGGACAGGGTGCCCATATTTTTTTTAGTCTATGCTGTGTTCCGGAGAAGATTTCCGCCTTGACCACAGTCCGGAGCTACCAGAGCATTTGTTTCACAAGTATGGTGGACCTCACCATCATTCACTTCACTCTTTTGTTTATTCACCATAGTACTACATAGTATTGCAGCCAGAGTACATCACGGTCATACCAAAGTAATTGGAAGACTGAAGAAGATCACTCTTTCATTCCAAAAGGTACCAGAGATAAATGCAGAGAATTTAAACAGAATGGGCTTCGGCCCTCTCTTTCTTGTCCAAGTTTTAATGTTTCATTTAATGCCCCACCTACGTCCTCGGCTCATCTTTCTACTATAAAATTCATACAGAAACTCATTGTAAAGGTTGTTGATTAGTTATCAGAGAATTGCAAGTAGTTTCTTCTGAGACGCAGTCTCTGTGTAAGGTTGTAAGATAGGCTGAGGAATATGATTTCAGACTGAGTATTCAACTATTGGCAATGTTGTACTTGACTGGTATTTCTATTTAATATGACAAGCACATTTCTTTGGATCCTGATCTAAAGCAGTCGTGATGTTTTCCTATCTCTGTGTTTTAATTCATTTCATTTCGTTTCTACTGGCTTGCATCAGAATATTGGAATAGGATTTACCCTTCTTAGGTACCCTATGTTTCTGCTCTCCTTGCCTTTGATGTTTTCTACTGAATATGTTATCTAAGAATTGATTTCAATTGATTTAACCAGTGTAGTGGATGTTATTGCCTACTCTCTGATGTATGAATTAAATAAATCTGTTCTTAGATGTTCTTGTTAGGATTTAGCTGGAAGATTTGGGAACACTGGGGATCAGAGTTAGCCCTATCTGCTAGGATCCTTGTGCGACCAGCTGGTCTTTAACTTCGTGTTCTAATCCATGTTGTCTCCTCCTCTCTTACCATCCCATACCCAATCATCTTTAAGATCCAATGTTTTAGATGACTAGCCCAATTGAAAGCCCGCGTATTGATTAGCAAGCAAACCCTTTCCTGACTCCATTGCCCAATGGTTTTGAATACTCCCTGGAATACTTCACCTCTGCCTCATTTCCTCTTTACTCATCCTTGTCTTACTTTGGACCCTTCCTTCCTGATAACCAGCAACCAAACAAACAATCAAACAAACAAACCCTGAGCCTTATAACTAGCCTAACATCTTAACACTGAGCTTTAAAGACATAAACCTTTTCTTATATAGAGAGATCCCTCTCTGGACCTAGGAGGGCTAGATCCTGAGGTCTGAAAGTGGTTCTGATGTTGTCTCATCTTTTGGTCTTGCCAACCTAGCCAAAACATGGGAACCCCAACATAATGGCGACTCAACTGGGGAACTTCTGAGTATTTTCCACTATACTATATCACAAGAGCCTCAGAAAACCTAGAAACTCTAGGCAGGTTGGTAGTGAAACACTTCCATTTGCATTCCAACTTCTTTACCATTTGTGTGTTTCCCCCATACTCTTAGCCAGAGTCTGGAAAGGGCCAGGTAGCCTCCAGATCTCATCCTCTTTTAGAGGTGACATATCTGGTAAATGCCCTCCCAGTCAATCTCTGGTTAGAGTTTGATGTGTTTTAAAGATATCCTTGAAAAGGGACATCTCATAAGCACTGTGGTGGACAGTGTACCCTCCAGAAGCATCCTAAACCTTCCACCTGGCGACTCCACAGCTCTTTAAAGTTCAAAGACTCCACTGGTGATCAGTAGGCCTACTGATTATCTTGGTTTCACATAAGACTCCACTGGAAGACCAACCTCTAAAACAACATCAACCATAATAAAGGAACAAATAGGGTTAAGCTGCTTAGTTGGAAAACAACATTCTGGCTTTCATAACCATTCACACAGGAGCTTATCCTGACCCAAACCTACCTGAAATAGTTGATAACCCTGAGAGCATCCTCAGGAAATCTCCTACACCTAGAAGATCAAATATTTCCAGCCACATCCATAGAGCTAACTCTACACCAGAAGACTTTACAGCTCTATCAGACCCACTTTTTGACCTAGGCACTCCAAACACATTAGGGACAAGGAGACCCCTCCATCCACACCCCCTGACATTCAATTTATTCAAAACTTGGGGCTCAGTCATCCTAAATCTGCTCAACAGACTTCTGTTGGTCCTAGTATCCCTGTCATCCATATACCAGTTGCTCAAGTTAACCCTTTACCTCATCAAAACATCATCATGGCAGCCTGGTATGCACCTTTGGTTTTACCCCAGCCTCTAGTACCTTTACCCAATGATTATCAATAAAAAATCCCGCACTTCACTGCCAAAGAAACTACCACAGCACAACACCGTGTAGATAGGATGGAAGATTCTTTTGACTACATGGAGATAGATGATGATACAGTCAAAATGATAATCTTTTCCCAGAGCTTAGGAGGTGATGTGAAGAAATGGTTCAAAGGCCTACCTCCTAATAGTATCCAAGACCTCCCTACTTTATATCAAACCTTCATAAACAAATGGGAAGTTAAGGCCAACCCTCGCCAGCTCCTAGCAGAATATATGAACCTTAAAAGAAATGTAGGAGAGAGTTTCCATGATTACACAACGAGATTTAACAGCATTTACAATGCTCTCCCTCCGCACATGAAACCTCCCCAAGGTATGGCTCTAGCGAAATATCCTGAAGGTTTTGATGCTGACATGGCCTACCAGCTTAGGGAGAGAGACTACAACACACTGGAAGACATGCAAAAAGGAGCAGTGAGTGTAGAGGCTAATCTGATTGAGAGAAGAGCGAGATTGAGAGCTGAGAAAAGGGTAACATATAGAGATGATAATGTAGCGTCCACATCTGATCCAAATTATGACCGCATATCCAAAAACATGGAAAAGCTACAACAAATGATGGGAAAAATGGTTTTCACAGTCAGTAACCAAAACATAAACCAAAATCACAACCAGAACCAGAACTTTAGAAGAAACAACACCACTCCCAACAGACAAAGAGAATCATTTCAGCAAGTCATTTCCCCATTCCAAGAGAACTTTCTTGATGAAGATGTGGGAATCATAGAAGAGTCTGAGGGAACTACAATAAACATGTTTGAAGTGGAAAACTTAATCCACAACTGTTCCACAGAAGAAGATCAACCCTCACCCTCCTATTGGGATGAGGAATGGTTAGAATCTAAGGATTACAGGTTAGGGTTTGAGGATGCCATCATGCAGGTCAGAGAACAATATGAACTCAGAAGCAAGAAGAATCAAGACAATTCCAAAACTAAGACTCCTGAGGTCACCCTTAAGAAAAGGCCTGAGAAGACTTCTAAAGTGACTGCTGAAAGTAGCAGGCCATCAGCTGAGAGTGCTGGGAAAAACAAAGAAAAAGACAACCAAAAAATTGATAAACAAAGCCAACCCACTAGCAGCACTAGCACTGCAGTTAGTACTCCTGATAAAACAATTCCTAACACTGTACATAGTGAGAATCAGCCCACCGATTCAGCCACCAAGGCAGTGGCTAAAAAAACAGAGTTGAGCACCACAAAGAGTCAGTCCACTTTCAATTTAGAAAGTGAGATTGCAAGAATCAAAATCTCCATCCCACTGTCTGAGTTGGCCACTCAGGATGTATATAAAGGCCAAATTTTGAAAGCATTAAATCTAGGTGAGAACAGTGACACTGTAAATCTGAGTGATGATCAACCTGCCCTTCTGTTTGGTCCAAAGATAGAAGGAAAGTTTCAGGAAGGGGTAGTGCCCCCTTTTTATATCAGTCTTAATGTCCATGATAAGATCCTCCACAATGCAATGCATGATTCTGGGGCATCGCACAACCTGATGCCTAAAGTAGTGATGGAAAGATTAGGCCTAGAGATAACCCGTCCCTATAAAGACCTATATTCATTCGACTCTAGCAGAGTAAAGTGTCTTGGCCTGATCAAAGATTTATGTGTGAGCCTTACCCAGATTCCCACAAAATGTATGGTCATGGATGTTGTGGTGGCAGATGTGCCACCCAAGTATGGCATGTTATTGTCAAGATCATGGGGAGCCAAGCTGCAAGGCACAATGCAGATGGATGGGGCTTATGCCACAATCCCAATATTTGGCCAACTTAGAAGACTGTACAGCGAGGCACAAATGAAATTCCTGGTTAGTAGCCCCGAAAAGCCTGAAAACTCTCCTTTATACTCTGTACATACAGACCTTGACTCCTTCATCCTTTGTAATGATGAATCCTTAGAGGGGTTAGAGTCCAAAAACAGAAATACAAACGAGGAAGCAGGGCCCATGGACTTTAACATAATGGCTACCCTAGACTCAGAGGAGGAAGACGTAGAAAACCCCGAACAATGCACTGAAACAAAAGCGCAAAGTGAACTAGAAACAAAACGCAATTAGCCAACTAGTCACCTCTCTAATTCCCACACCCATGACGAAAAACATAACAACCCACAAGCTAGTATAGCTTCTATAATGAAACATAATGGCGAACCCGGCTGTAGGGGAGGAAGTGTTGATAAAACAAAAAATGAACCCTTGTGGGAGATGAGTTTCAATGGGTCATGCACCAAGAGAACTGCTGGAGCCGGAGTGTGGATACATAACCCAGAAAGTGATTACGCAGAGAGCCATTCCTGCAACCTGCACTTCAAATGTACAAACAATATTGCAGAATATGAGACTCTTATCCCAGGCTTAACTCTGTTGGAAAAACTAGGAACCCGTAGGATAACTGTGCGTGGGGACTCTGAGCTGATTATCAAACAGGTGAATGGTGAGTACACAACGAAACATCCTAGATTAAGAGCTTACAGGAATGACACTATGGATTTATTGAAAACATTTGTTGAATACGAATTGGTGTTTGTTCCTAGGGGTCAAAATGTCATTGCAAACGGATTAGCTTGCCTAGATAGTTCATACCCTAAGACTCCAAGCGACCAACAGATCATCATTCAGACCAAATTCAAACCTGCAGTGCCGGATAATGAAAAATATTGGCAGGTCTTTGAGGACGATAAACAGATTGAAGATTTCCTGGTAGGCAGAAATGAGTTTGAATTTTCTGATTCAGACTCCAAATCTGACAGTAGCTACCTAAGTGAAGAGTCCACAGATGAAGAAGAGACACCCTGTAATATATAAATAAATACTTTAAACGAACAGATTGGAAATCCAAACGAAAAATGTGAAAACGCAGATAGCGAAGAAGTAGAGGTGCTGCAGACCAAAGATAAGAACATGCCTAGAGGTCTGGCCCCTTTAGAAGACCTTTTTGACTTTGATGATGTAGCAAAAAATCTCACTATAGAACATGCAAACTCTGATGTCCAGGAATGCAACATAGGCGCTGAAGACAAACCCAAGATGATCAAATTGGCTAAGTCCCTGCCTGCAAACATGAAAAATAAATACATTGATCTATTCAAAGAATTTATTGACGTGTCTTCTTGGAGCTACGAAGACTTAAAGGCCTATGACACGAACATTATACAACACAAAATACCTTTGAAAGAAAATCAGAAGCCCTTTAGGCAAAAACTTCACAGAATAAACCCAAAGCAATTGCCTGCAGTTGAAAAGGAGATTAAAAAGATGTATGAGGCAGGCATAATGGTTCCTGTGAGGTTCTTTGATTGGGTATCAAACCTAGTGGCTGTGAGAAAGAAAACAGGGGAAATCAGGCTATGTATAGACTTCAGAAATCTGAATAGAGCCTCACTCAAAGAAAATTATCCTTTGCCAAAAATGGAACTCATTCTACAGATTGTAGTAGGCTCGAAAATGATTTCTCTGTTAGATGGTTTTTCAGGATACAACCAAGTTTTATTACTCCCAGAAGATCAGCTAAAGACAACTTTTACCACTCCTTGGGGCACTTTTATGTATGTAAAAATGCCCTTTGGACTGATGAACGCTGGTGCAACCTTCCAAAGAGCAATGGATATAGCTTTTTCAGATGAAATAGGACACTTTATTGTCATCTATTTGGATGAAATAACAGTCTACTCCAAGACTGAGGAAGAACACCTAGAACATCTGAGAAGAGTGTTTGAAAAATGTAGAAGGTTTGGTCTGTCACTGAATCCTAAAAAGACTGTATTTGGGCTGCAAGAGGGAAAGCTTCTTGGCCACATTATATCTGAAAAGGGAATCATGATAGACCCACAAAGGGTTGAGGGAATACTACAGATCACACACCCAAGAAACATCAAAGAATTACAGTCCTTCATTGGGAAAATTAACTTCCTTAGGAGGTTTATTCCCAACCTAGCTGAACACCTTAGGAATATGACTAACATGCTGAAGAAAGGTGAAGGAGTTAAGTGGACTGTTGGAGCTAAACAATCTTTTGAATCAATAAAATTTGCACTCACCCAAGCTCCTGTTCTAATCAACCCCGATTTCTCAAAGGATTTCCTGATATTTTCATTTGCCTCTGAGCACACAGTGGTTGCAGTTCTACTGCAGAAAAATCCAGAGGGAATGGAACAGCCAATTGCGTTTTTTAGCAAAGCACTAAGAGATGCACCCTTGAAATACAACGTAATGGAAAAACAGGCCTATGCCTTAGTCAAGGCCTTAAAAGACTTTAGGGTGTACATATTGCATTCCCACACCATAGCTTATGTGCCTAGCATAGTGGTCAAAGATATCTTGTCCCAAGACCCAGATGGGAAAAGGGGAAAATGTATTGCTGTGATTTTAGAATATGATCTTGAGATAAAACCCACAAAACTGATCAAAGGGCAGGGCTTAGCTAAATTAATGGTTGAATCGAATCTGCAAGCCCTTGACATTATCATGGTAGCTTCCTTGGACGAGCAGGAAGGACTGTCTGATCCCACTGTTGAGGAGAAGTTTCAGAACTCTCCTTGGTACTCTGATATCCTTTATGTGCTCACCAACCTCAATGCTCCACCTGAACTGTCAAAGACCAAGGCCAGATTCCTAAAACTAAAAGCTAGAAGCTATTGCATTCTGAATGAAAACTTATATTGGAAAAACCCAAATGGCCTATTTCTTAAATGTTTTCCTGAAGCTGAAGCTGAGAGGATTAAACAAGAATTCCATGCAGGAGAGTGTGGAGGCCACCTGAACTGGAAGGCCACTACAAAAAAAATACTCAGAGCTGGCTATTATTGGCCCACACTCTTCAATGATGTCCATAAGATGATAATTGCCTGCCACAAATGCCAGATCTTTGAAGGCAAGAGAAATCTCCTCCCCCTCCCTTTACAACCCATCACTATGGAAGGTCCTTTTATGCAATGGGGCCTAGATTTTATAGGAGAAATTCACCCAGCTTCTTCTGCACAACACAAATGGATCCTAACAGCGACAGACTATTTCACTAAGTGGATAGAGGCCATACCAACTAGGAATGCCACAGATTCAGTCATCAGTAGGTTCCTAGAAGGTCATATCCTCTCTCGGTTTGGCTGCCCAAGGAAAATAATCACCGATAATGTTGCTGCTTTTGGATCCAAGAAAATGGTTGATTTTTGTCACAGGTATCAAATAGCACTTGGTCATTCAACTGCCTATTACCCTCAAGGTAATGGCTTAGCTTAATCATCAAACAAGAGCCTAGTGGCCATCATCAAAAATCAGCTGGAAGAGAACAAAAAGTCATGGCATAACAAGTTAGTGCATGCCTTGTGGGTTGACAGGCTTACAACAAAAAAATACATTGGCATGTCACTGTATCAGCTTGTCTATGGTACAAAAGTAGTTTTTCCCACTAGCCTTGGAGTACCGGTGATCAAAATTGTCCAAGAGATTCAAACAGAAGAGGACAGTATGGTGAGGAGAATAAATCAAACAATTCATCTCTAGCAAACAAGGGAAGAGGTCTATAGCAGAGCTATCAAAGTTCAGGAAAACATAAAGAAGATGTTTGACAAGAGAATCAAAGCTACTGATTTCAAAATTGGAGACAAAGTTCTGAAGTGGGACTCAAGAAGAGAGGATAAAGGAAAGCACGGCAATTTTGACAGTTTGTGGCAAGGTCCATACATCATCCAGGCCATTGTGGGTCCAAATGCCTTTTTTCTACAAGAATTAGATGGTACAGAGTTGTTTGGGGGTCCTGTCAATGGCAGGATGCTCAAGCACTACTTCTGCTGATTTCAAATTTCCAGTTTCCATTTCCATTGTACATACCATTGCAGTATTTTGTTTTCAAGAAAAGGAAAGAATGTTTCAAAAAATAGAGAGAAAGGAGAGGTTCAGACATGCTCAAAACATGAACCTCTGAAATACAAAGGATTGGCTCTAACATGATCAAAACCTGAGCCAAGGAAAGTAAAGATAGCTGGTCCAAACATGCTCAAAACCTGGACCAGTAGAGAAGAAAGAAGAATCAGCTCTAACAAGCCCAAAACCAGAGCTGAAATGAAGAAAAGAAAGTGACTCTAACAAGCCCAAAACTTGAGTCACAAAAAGAAAGGAGGATGCTTCAAGATTTCAGATTTCAAGTCCTCAAAGTTTTGTTTCAGTTTTCTGCAAATTTTTGTCCGTGTGCAACTCGTCTCCGTATGCTCTTGGATCCACAAAGAACTGAACGTCTAATCCTAGTTCGATCGTTTTTAGATTTCGTCAGAGAATGTAGAGAAGAAATCTGCTGGACAGTTTAATCCCAGCAGATATTAGATTAGGTAGAGAAACATATGAGACCAACAGTCTAATCTGGTCTCATGGAGTAATAAGGGTAGATTTAGAATAGGTTTATTTTATGTTACAAAAATAAATAATGTAAAGGGTCTGCTAGTTCAAATGCACCCTAGAAGAAAAAATGCTAGGATTGTAGGATGGGTAGGTAGATTGTTTGGAGTTTTTTTTCTGCTGATCTATCATATTTGTGGCAGCTGAAAATCAAAGAAGAAAGGTGGCTCAAGCAGCAAGCATCTAGCCTACACCAAAGATCATTTTCTGAATTCTTGACTCCTTCAAGAAGAAGCCATCCCCATGTGGAGCCATTGTCAACCCCTTATAAATTCCTTGACAAGCAAGCAAGGGGCTAGATTGTTTTATGAGTCTTCAAGGAATGCATTTCCCTTGAAAACACATCATCCTTGAAGCCTTTCATGTTCCCTACCTTTGACCCTTCCCTCTGTTGTTCTGAGTCAATGAGCCCCACTGATTGCAAAAAATTTGAGCTCCAAAAGGCCTTTATTTTCCCTTTGCATCCCTGCAGAGTGTCCCATTGTACCCCTTTTTCCCCTTTGTCAAAGTTCTCCTTTTTCCCTCTAAGTCCCCCTCTACTCTCAAAATCATACCCAAAATCCCCTTTGAATCCTGCCCTTGCCCTTTTTTTGGCCATTTTCCCCTTTCTTTCCCTCTATCGTTCCCCTTCCTAATCCTTGAAATGCACTTAAAATGGGCTAAAAACCCACTTTTCGACTTTATAATAGGGCTTAGCCCCATTCCCGCCAGCCCCTTTCAACCACTTCCCCATATACCCGTAGCCCAAGACCAAGCGCTTAAAGCCTTGGGAGCCAATCGCAATTGGAGTGTCGGGCGGGCGCATTCCTTTGTAACATCGAAAAAACTCCGATGCGATTGGTTTGTTCTATAAGTCCTCCACCGTGTTCTCCACCATTGATCTACCACGTAGATCGGACGGCCCTGCGCTTATCGCAAAACTTTTCAATCGCAATGTTTATGTGGAGTGCTCCGATCATCCCATCGCAAATATTTGCGATGCGATTGATCGCAACTTAACTCCGATCATTGCAATCGCAACTCCCCTCCGATCGTTCCATCCCCGATTGACCCGATCGCAACTCCTCTCCCGATCACTCCGATCGCACTTCCCTCCGATCGCTTTTCCCCTCCGATTGATCGCATCGCTCATTCTCCCGATTGCGATTGCGATTACCCCCGCTCCCAATCTCCGATGTGATTGACCCCGGACCCACCATACCATACCTCCGCCCATTCATAAAATAAAGGATTTTCCCCTTTGTAAATCAGGAAATTGCTATATTTTGTTTTTACAAAGGCCTTTTCTCCAATCGCAATCGCAACTTTGTAATGTGTCACCCCTTTGTTCCCTCCGATTGCGATCCCCCGACCACATCTCCATCGTTGATCTATCAGTTAGATCTAACGGCTCAGATCTAATCGCCCTCCACCCACGCTGGGTCCCGCCTCGTACGGCCATTCCCATCACATTTCATTACATTTCATCGCATTCCTTTGCATTCCTGCTTATAACCAAAGTTTCGTATTTTACATTAAAGTCTTATGTTTCATATTTATTCCACCCAATGTTCATAAATCATACCGGTGTTCAATCTCCACCTTCGATCCCCGCCACTGGACCACGATCGAATGGTTCACGATGCATTTCTCCACCAAACCCTATTATTTGTTGTTTTCACCTTTTCGCTGCATTTTTCACCATTGTTCCATTTAAAAACACTGTTTCACCACCACCGCGCTATTGTTCTCTCGTCCTCCATAGCCACCCCCCCTATGCATGGATTTCATAACCAAGTTGCGTGTTTTGCAGGGTTGTCAATGGTGAACGCCGCCATGATTACACAGTTTTTACCGACAGAGACGGAAAGGAGTAGCAGAGAGTCTAAGGCACGAAAATGAAGATCTTTGAGCCTTAACTCTGTGTTTTAGAGGCAAAGTACCTGTTTGAAGACATCATAGATCCCGCAGAGGATACGGAGCACAGAAAATAATGAATAGCAGGTTTTCTACATCAGCAGAATGCTTTTTCTCCATGGAAGGATGGGGTGCCCATACTGTTTTTAGTCTATGCCGTGTTCCAGAGAAGATTTCCGCCTTGACCACAGTTCGGAGCTACCAGAGCATTTGTTTCACAAGTATGGCAGACCTCACCGTCATTCACTTCACTCTTTTGTTTATTCACCAGAGTACTACACAGTACTGCAGCCAAAGTACATCATGGTCATACCAAAGTAATTGGAAGACTGAAGAAGATCACTCTTTCGTTCCAAAAGGTACTAGAGATAAATGCAGAGAATTTCAACATAATGGGCTTCGGCCCTCTCTTTCTTGTCCAAGTTTTAATATTTCATTTAGTGCCCCACCTACCTCCTCAGCTCATATTTCTGCTACAAAATTCATACAGAAACTCATTGTAAAGGTTGTTGATCAGTTATCAGAGAATTGCAAGTAGTTTCTTCTGAGACGCAGTCTCTGTGTAAGGTCGTAAGATAGGCTGAGGAATATGATTTCAGACTAAGTATTCAGCTATTGGCAATGTTGTACTTGATTGGTATTGCTATTTAATATGACAAGCACATTTCTTTGGATCCTGATCTAAAGCAGCGGTGATGTTTTCCTATCTCTGTGTTTTAATTCATTTCATTTCGTTTCTACTGGCTTGCATCAGAATATTGGCATAGGATTTACCCTTGTTAGGTGCCCTATGTTTCTGCTCTCCTTGCCTTTGATTTTTTCTACTGAATATGTTATGTAAGAATTGATTTCAGTTGATTTAACCAGTGTAGTGGATGTTATTGCCTGCTCTCTGATGTATGAATTAAATGAATATGTTCTTAGATGTTCTTGTTAGGATTTAGCTGGAAGATTTGGGAACACTGGGGATCAGAGTTAGCCCTGTCCACTAGGATCCTTGTGCGACCAGCTGGTATTTAACTTCGTGTTCTAATCCATGTTGTCTCCTCCTCTCTTACCATCCCATACCCAATCATCTTTAAGATCCAATGTTTTAGATGACTAGCCCAATTGAAAGCCCGCATATTGAATAGCAAGCAAACCCTTTCCTGACTCCATTGCCCAATGGTTTTGAATACTCCCTGGAATACTTCACCTCTGCCTCATTTCCTCTTTGCTCATCCTTGTCTTACTTTGGACCCTTCCTTCCTGATAACCAACAACCAAACAAACAATCAAACAAACAAACCCTGAGCCTTATAACTAGCCTAACATCTTAACACTGAGCTTTAAAGACATAAACCTTTGCTTATATAGAGAGATCCCTCTCTGTGTTGAGAATGCAGCAAGATGATGGAGCTTAGTGAAATGAAGTCGCCTTTACTAAGTGGGCCTGCAGGCAAATTCTGGCGCAAAGTCTATTTTTAGACTATGTCTATTTTTAGACATACGGAGCATAATTTGGGAATTCTACTTGGAGATTCTTGAAGTATGCGACAAGTCGGTAAAAATAGATGAGACCCTAATTTTTAGGACCTAGGCTATTTTTAGACTGATCTCCTAAAAATATGGAAGTCAAATATTATTTACCCTTAATAATATTTTGACTATAAACAGCAGTTTACTCTCTTGGCGCACTTCAGTTTGAGTCATGGAGGTGGCTCATGCAATTGACACAAGGAATCACGTGGTTCCTAGGGTTTGATGGCATCTTGCATGGTTGGCTTCAGTTAGACTTCAGTGGCAGGAGTTTTGGAGGAGTTAACGGGACAGATAGTGGAGTTGTGTTCTGTTTGTTTTAGTTGAACTAGTTGGGATTAGTTAACTAACTAATCAACTAGATATGAGTGGAGGAATTAAATATTATTTAATTCACTAAATATTAACTCATTAGTCAACTCAAGAACACTTCAGTTCACTACAGTGCATGATCAGTTCAGTGGAGACCAGTGGAAGAGGTAGATGAAAGGGTGAGTAAAGCTATTAGTTGGAGGATCAGTTTTGCATGGGATTTGCATTACACTTGGAGGAATTTTCCATGACAATTGCGCAGTCAAGCCAAGGGGATTCGAACCTTGGATCTCTTCATATACAGGCCATGATTGCGCAATAGAGGCAAGGCAGTCAGCAGTGAGTTTTGAACCCGAGACTTGTTCAAAATTGAGTTAGATTGTGTGTGACTTTATGAGAAAGTACTGAGTACTTGTGAGGAGTATTGTACTTTGTTGGTTACATGATTTCTCCATTATAATATACACAATAGCTGCGGGGTTTTCAGCTATAGGCTTTCCCCATACATACTGAGTTATTGTGTGATTGATTTGATGTGAGATTGCTTCTGTTATTTCCGCATGTGACAATTAATTGTAGAAGAAGGTTATGTGTTATGTATGCAATTCGAAATTGATATATGACCAGGTTAATCTTCAGTGAATAAGTGATTTATTCAGCTAATTTTTACATGGTATCGGAGCAAGATTAATTGTCGAGATCTATTACGGTGATTGCAAACTTATTTCCTCGGACAGAGTCTGCATGCGGGCCAGGTAGCCTCCGGAATATTCATCCTTCTTTGTAAGGTGAAAGATCTGGTGAATGCCCTTGCAGTCAATCTCTGATTTGGAAATAATTTGTTTTCAAGTGTAGATCGGAAGCGATAGAGCTTGGAGTTTGGAATTCGAATTTTGGAGAAGGTTGTTCTTCTTGGTGCCGGTGTTGAAAGATGTCTTCTTTCAATGGTTTGCGACTCGAATATGCTCTTGAAGGCAGTTCGAACTATATTGCATGGAAAGATCGAATGGAAGCAGTGTTAGAAGATAATGGTCTGAAGGAGTTCGTGGATGTGGATGTCCCAAAGCCCACTGATGTAGCTCTGGTCGATGCATGGCAAAAGAAGATCGCGAAATGTCGAAGGATCCTGTTGGAGGGCGTCAAGGATCATATTGTATCCAGCCTGCATGGAAAGGCTACTCCATATTTAATGTGGAAAGCTTTGACGGATCTATTCCAGAGTAAGAGTGACCAAAGGAAGCTGGCGCTCAAAGATAAGCTCAGGAACATCAAGATGGATAAGGGCGACAGTATCGCCAAATACCTCACGAAGTTCACTCAGTGCAGAGATGAGCTGGGAAGTGTGGGGGTGACTGTCGAAGACGAGGACATGGTCGACCTTGCTCTCCTTGGTCTTCCGAAGGCTTGGCACTCATATCAAGATAGTGTCAATGGTCGGGAGAAGCTGCCGGGATGGGAGCGCCTTTGGGCGGATCTCATGCAGGAGGAGATAAGGAGGACTACTCGAGATGGATCTTCATCAAAGGGAGCCGATGAAGAAAACTGCGCTTTGGTTGCCAAAGCAAAGAAGGGGAAGGGTAAGAAAACCTCTCATTCTGGTGCAAAGGGCAAGAAGCAGGATATGGCGAAAGTGAAGTGTTTTCACTGCCATGATCACAGACATTATGCTACCAATTGTCCAAAGAAGAAGAAGAACAAGCAAGCGGGAATATCTGCAGATGGAGAAGCTTTGGCTTCACAGTTCGAGCTTGACTTTTCACTGATTGCATGCTTGGTTTCAAGTGTGATGGGATCGGTGTGGTTCTTGGACAGCGGTGCGTCATTTCATATGACGGGAGATCGGGAGTTGTTCTCAGATCCGGAGGACAAGGATTTGGGTATGCACATCGAGATGGGCGATGACGGTAGATACAGTGCGACTGGTATCGGTACCGTATCCTTTCAGAGGGAGTCTGGTAAACCCTTTGTCTTAAAGGATGTCATGCATGTACCTGGATTGAAGAAGAACCTCATTTCAGTAGCGATGTTGGAGGATAAGGGTTATGATGTGGTCTTCAGCGAAGGAAAAGCTTTCCTGCGCAGTAAGACTACTGGAGAGACCCGGAAGATAGGGGTTCGAACTCAGAACCTTTATCAGTTGCAGGTAGATGACTGCGCAGCTATGGCATGCAAGGCCGGAGATGTGGTGAGCCGGGATGATGAGGGCGAACTATGGCACAGGAGATTGGGCCATCTTCACCATGGAGCTTTGAAGATTCTGCAGCAGATTTCTACTGGACTTCCTAAGGGCACCCTTGCGCAGTCAGATCAGTGCAAGGGGTGTACTTTAGGGAAGTATGTGAAAGCCACCTTTCACGAGAAGGATAGTCGCGCCACGACGATCCTGGAGAGAGTTCACACAGACGTGTGTGGTCCTTTCTCAGTTGCTTCGACAGCAAAGCACAGGTATTATGTGATCTTTGTTGATGATTTCTCTCAAAAGTGCTGGATCTTCTTCATGCAGAAGAAGAGCGATACATTCGCGAAGTTCTGTGAGTTTAAAGCACCGGTCGAGAAGGATTCGGGGAAGAAGGTGATTGCTCTAAGGAGTGATAACGGTGGTGAATTCATCTCGGCTGAATTCAAGGAGTTCTGCAGCGCAGAAGGGATTCAGAGAGAGCTCATCGCACCCCATAACCCACGCCAGGAATCTGGGGCTGGAGCGAGAACGAATTTGACGGGTGTGTTTAATGCTATATTGCATGACTGTACTACCCTTCACTTGTGGGCTGAGGCATGCAATACAGCAGTGTATGTGCAGAACCGTTGTCCTCACAAGGTTCTTGGCATGAGTACACCAGAGGAGGCTTATTCTGGCAAGAGGCCTGATATTTCCCATTTGCGGATTTTCGGATCTCCCGTCTACATGCATGTGACGAAGGATGCAAGAAGGAAGCTGGATCCAACTGCTGAAGTTGGAATATTTGTGGGGTACACCGAGGCACCATAAGTGATTATATAGGCGGGGATGGCCGGCAGAAGATTCAGCATCAGAGGAGGAAATTCCGTAGTGAGAAAGCCATGCAGTGTTCGCTTGAGAGGGAGCTACACTTGCATGCAGATGAGGAGCCGTTAGTTCCTAAGGAGGAGCTTCCGGATGTGGATCAGCCACAAGAGGAGGTTCAGAAGGTGGAAGAAACCACCCAGGCAGCGCCAACCATCAGAGGGCGCATGCGCACTACAGAAGCTGAGCGACTGGCTCGGGATGCAGAGAAGGTTGTAGGACCACTTACAGCACAGCGCAGACAGAGACAGTCACCGGATCGGTACACTGGATACATGGCTCTTGTGAGTCAATGTGTTGTGACGGAGCCATCCTCTTTTGAGGAAGCTGTGGAGGAACCCGTATGGGTTGATGCCATGATCGAAGAATATGATTCGATCGTCAGGAACAGTGCATGGGAGATTGTCCCAAGACCGGTGGGGAAATCAGTGGTGGGTTCGCGATGGATCTACAAAGTGAAGCAGGCAGCTGACGGGAGTGTGGAGAAGTACAAGGCGAGATTTGTCGCTCGTGGCTTCTCACAGATCGAGGGGATTGACTATGAGGAGACTTTTGCACCTGTCGCAAGGTACTCTTCCATACGGACGATCCTTGCTCTCTCAGCGCAGATGGGGTGGCACATTCATCAGATGGATGTGAAGACTGCGTTCCTCAATGGAGTTGTTGAGGAAGAGGTGTACATAGAGCAGCCTGAAGGTTTTGAGATCTTCAGCAGTGAGTCGCATGTGTGCCGACTCAAGAGAGCACTGTATGGGCTGAAGCAAGCACCTCGTGCTTGGTACACTCGGATAGACAGCTACTTCACCGGGCTTGGATTCCCCAAGAGTGAGGCGGATCCAAACCTGTACCAGATTGTGGTGGAGGGGAAGCTGTTGATCATCGTACTGTATGTAGATGATCTGATTTTGACTGGCGATGAGCAGTTGATACTTTCATGCAAGGAGGATCTTGCACGAGAGTTTGAGATGAAGGACTTGGGCATCCTTCATTATTTCCCGGGATTGGAGATTTGGCAGCGCAGCAGAGGACTGTTTGTTTCTCAGGGCAAGTATGCCCGGGAGATTCTGGAGAGGTTCAACATGCAAGGCTGCAAGCCTTTTGACACTCCTCTTCCTGGTGGCTGGAGGAAGGAGGATGCTACTTCAGCGGAGGTAGTGGATGCCACTGTCTATCGACAGTTGGTGGGGTCGCTTATGTATCTGGTCAATACACGACCCGATATATGCTATGCAGTTAACCAACTTTCACAAGCTATGGTTAAGCCTACCAAGCTCTTTTGGAAGGCTGGCAAGCATGTATTGCGCTATATCAGAGGCACATCGGGATATGGTCTATGGTACAGACAGGAGGATGGAGCGAAGCTTTCTGGCTTCACTGATGCAGATTGGGCAGGGAGTCCAACGGACCGGAAGAGCACTTCTGGAGGAGTTTTCAGCATTGGGTCGACAGCAGTTTCCTGGTACAGCAAGAAGCAGAGATCCGTGGCACTCAGTTCAGCAGAGGCCGAGTACATGGCAGCAAGCTTGGCTGCATGTGAGGCTATTTGGATGAGGAAGATCCTCGCAGGTTTGTTCAAGTTGCATTTGGAGCCTACAGTGATCTACTGTGATAACCAGAGCTGCATCAAGCTCTCGGCTAATCCAGTTTTTCATGATAGGTCCAAACATATCGACATCAGGTACTATCACATCAGAGATTGTGTTCAGCGGAGGATCATGATGCTTTCATATGTTCCCACGGAGGATCAGGATGCCGACATCCTGACGAAGGCGCTCACCAGGAGCAAGTTCGAATTCCACAGAGGCAAGATAGGGGTTGCAGATAATCCATATCTTGCTGAGAGGGAGTGTTGAAAATGCAGCAAGATGATGGAGCTTAGTGAAATGAAGTCGCCTCACTAAGTGGGCCCGCAGGCAAATTCTGGCGCAAAGTCTATTTTTAGACTATGTCTATTTTTAGACATACCTGGCATAATTTGGGAATTCTACTTGGAGATTCTTGAAGTATACATGTATGTCAAAAGACAGACCCCACTTTAGGGACCTGTTTGCATATTTTAGACCGATCTCTCAAAATATGAAGCCAACATTTTACCCTGAGTTTATTTACTTATAAAACAAATAGCTTACCTCTCGCGCACTTCAGTTTGAGTCATGGAGGTGGCTCATGCAACCGACACAAGGAATCACGTGGTTCCTAGGGTTTGATGGCATCTTGCATGGTTGGCTTCAGTTAGACTTCAGTGGCAGGAGTTTTGGAGGAGTTAACGGGACAGATAGTGGAGTTGTGTTCTGTTTGTTTTAGTTGAACTAGTTGGGATTAATTAACTAACTAATCAACTAGATATGAGTGGAGTAAATTAAATAATATTTAATTTACTAAATATTAACACATTAGTCAACTCAAGAACACTTCACGTAATACAGGCATGACTGGCCTGTGAGAATGAAGAGGTAGACAGCAAGAGTAAAGCTATCAGTTGGAGGATCAGTTTCGCATGGGATTTGCATTACACTTGGAGGAATTGTCCATGACAATTGCGCAGTCAAGCCAAGGGGATTCGAACCTTGATCTCTTCATATACAGGCCATGATTGCGCAATAGAGGCAAGTACACAGGATTTTGAACCCGAGACTTGTTCAAAACTGAGTTAGATTGTGTGTGACTTTATGAGAAAGTACTGAGTACTTGTGAGGAGTATTGTACTTGTTTGGTTACATGATTTCTCCATTATAATACACACAATAGTTGCGGGGTTTTCAGCTATAGGCTTTCCCCATACATACTGAGTTAATGTGTGATTGATTTGATTGAGTTAATGTGTGATTGATTTGATGTGAGATTGCTTCTATTATTTCCGCATGTGACAATTAATTGTAGAAGAAGGTTATGTGTTATGCATGCAATTCGAAATTGATGTATGATCGGGTTAATCTTCATTGAATAAGTGATTTATTCAGCTAATTTCTACAAAGACCTCCTAAAAGGCATGGATCTAGATGCCTAGTGAATGAATTCTTTAGAAAAGGTCTGCATCAATAAATATTTTTAATCCATGCCAGACCATTAAAAAAATAATTTATAACACCCTCTTCCCACATCTACCCAAGTAACTGTCCAACTGCGGTAAACATGTGGCAAGAGGATACTAGATGGGATTCAACCTCCTAGGTAACCTTAAGGAAGTGGAACCGATGGAAACAAAACATACAAACCTTATACAACAACAACAACATCCTTAGGATGTAACTAACCTTTCAGGCCTATTAACCCTTGGGCACGCTGACATTTTTACCTCTTTGAGCCATAGCCGCAAGAATAAAACTACATTCTTGTGGCCATAAGGCTATATACCCAAGCATAAAACTACATTCTTGCAGCCAGGGCCCAAAAAACTATGTTCTATGCCTACATCTCTGGAATTTGATCCACTTTTTCAGGCCTAGAACCCAGTACTTTTCTCAGAACTTCATGAAAAGTTTAGATATTATAAATAAAAATAGGACAATGATACAAAAGCAATCACATCATTAAGAACTCATCTGGACCCCTCCTAAACATGACATGCATTTTTTCAAACATGTCACAAATATTGAATCTACAAGTATAAACAACATAATAGAGCAAAGGGATCTCATACTTATATAATAATTTCGAAGAATCATTTCTCCTCTACATCATTAACTGTAATATCATCTATTTTACCATAGATACATTGCATATTCATTTACAAATAAAAACATGTGGAGATCCATACATTATCATTGTAAAAATACATGTTCATAACCAACATCATCACAACAGAAATACCATAGATACAACAACAATATAACCGACATATAAATCAATACATTGGAATACCAAATACCAAGGCAATTAATTGCTCGTTAATGAATGTAGAAACCAATTGGAGATGGGACTTCCACATTCCACCCAAATATCACTTTAGAAAATCACCCTCACGCTATATTCCAAGCATGAATGTGGGATCTCATCAAACACATCAATCACAGATAATCTAGGCCTTCCATAGGCCAAACCACCTCAACCCTCAACCAATGATTCCACCTCATGGACAGACATCACAACCATCACATATTGGTCTCTATCCAAGCTTCTCTAGGGCTCTAGAGTATTTTTTCCAACCAAGGGTCTAGGACTAGTAACTCAACCCCAGTTGTTTCCGAGCTCGATAGAGTTTGTCCAACCAAGGATCCAAGGATAGTAACACAACCCGCCTAGGGCTCCAGAGTGTTTTTCCACCCAAGGCTCTGAGACTAGTAACTCAACCCAACAACTATCCGTCGGGCTTAGGAGTTTGTCCAACCAAGGCTCTAGCAACTAATAACTCAACCCAACAGCTAAAGTAATCATGAGAACTAACCAAAAAAAATCAATGGAAATAAACCCAGAACACCATGGCTATACAGGGAATGAGAAGGCTAGGAAAATCCACATGCATACACCATGCATGCCAAAACTAGTGAGGAGAACATACATGTAACTCAGTACCTACAATCAAATCTCGTTGTATATGTTGATCTTGATTTCCTCTTGTGATTTCCTACTCTTCCTTTACCTTCTTGCTCCAAATCACCAAGTATGACACACTATCCAAAAGTTCTCCCAAGAAAACTCTAAGTATCCAAGAGTATGAGAGAGATAGATAATAATGAGAGCTCCAAAAATGCACTGACCAAATTCTTAGAAAAATATTACCAACTGATCCTTAGAATCATTTTTATTAATGAGGCCTCTATTTTCTTCATTTTCCATTATTTTCCTTCATTTTACGCCTCACATGCAACCTGTGACCTTTCACCTCCCTTTTCACATATTTTCCTTTATTTTCTTAGATAGAATGCCAATTAATGCCACTTTTATTTTCTAAAGCCTTTTCCTTTTCCAATTTCCATTAACCATAATAATTGAAATGAACACCTGCCAGGATGTTTTTCCCACCATTCATCTTGGAATACATGTCCCATCATCATGGTATTATATATTTTTACATGAATTTTTAACCAAGGTTGTTACAGAATAGTCCTCCTTATGGGAACACCATCCTCAGTGTTAAATGGAACCTACAACCAAAAAAACAAAACACATTGCCTATGCAGCTTTATAACATAGCTCGTTGCAGTGTTTACAATGACCATCTGCTAAAACTTGAAAATCATACGATTTATTGGAGCTTTATAACATAATGCATTATGATATTTACATAACAACCACATATACTCATGCACATTTACTTCAACCAGCAAATAACCATACTATATGTGGAGCTTTATAAGCCAACTCAATACATTATTTAGAATAATATACACATATGCACATTTTCTCAACCAACAAATAAAAGGATACAATGCCTGTATCGATCAACAAGGGAATCCATAGGCTCACACCTCCACCCTCAAAGTAATATACTAGGATTCACTTCCTTCCCAGGAAGTCCAAAATCCACTACCAAAGTCAAATTCTACATCCACTGTCTAGCGCTACAATCCCGCACCACTTTTCTTCTCAATGAAAAGTTACCAACTCATTGTTCCAGGGCACACTCCCAATGTGCATCTGATTCCATCTGGAAATTATAATGACAAAAAAAAATCAATCCTCGACCTTCCCTTCTCTTCTACACAGTCCCCCGAGCAATCCACTCATCCCCTTCTGTGCAGTCACACACCTTCCAAGTTCCCCTGGCATCCCCATCCTGGGCAGTCCATCCCTTGGCAAGGATTCCTCACATCATAAGGTCAAACAAACAAGGCATATACCTACCTCAAAACCATCATACCAGTCATAGCATGCTCATGGAAATAAATGGACACTATTGAGTACCAATGTCCCAAAATGGCCTTGCTCCTGAAGTGTTTCACCAACATACTCTTGCATGTTCCAATTGCTTTTATTGTTGTTGCTAATGCTTGGAATCAATTTCAACCACCTAACCTAGAATTTTCATGCTTTCCTGCACCAAGCACATAATTTCCATTAGTTTCAAAATAAATTGAAATAACTTCACATCATACCTCATTGGTAGCTCGTCAATAGGGTACACTTTCAATTCTGTTCACTTCTTTTCACAATAAGTCAAACCAGTTGTTCGATCAAATCATCATGTATAAACATATCACATTTGGTTAGCTAAAAACACAAAAAATCATGAATCACATGCAATCATCACAAACCATAATCATAAATCATGTGTAACCATCATAATTTAGAATCATATATCACATGCATAATTAAAAATGAACTAAAATACCGATATTTATCCTTCATCAGTCCTTACTTTTTCCTTTTTTCTTTCTGTACACACACTGGATTGGTTTCCAGACTCAGAAAGAACCCAATGCCTTTGATTCTCTTAAATCACATACACATACACATGGTGTACATCACAATACGTACATCCACACAAGGCGTATAACACCACACAATGCATATGCCCACACCTGGTGTACAACATAACATAATACATACACATACAAGTGGTGCAAAACACAACACATAAACCTACATCTAATGTCCATCACATGCACCTACACCAGGTGTACAACACAACACATACATCTACACCTGGTGTAAAACACAACACAATACATCTATACCCAGTGTATAATACAACACAATACATACGCCTACATTGGCATACAACACATACACCTACACCTAGTGTACAATACAACACAATACATATACATATACACATTACAACACAATGAATACACATGTTAGGATACCATGAATACACCATGCACATACATAGTACCGCGTGCCCACAAAAAAACATGTATGACATGAACACAGTACCACATGTATACCAGTACCATATGCACAACATGTACATAGTACCACCTATAAACAACACTACCAGTACAATGTGTGCACAACATCACATGTACACGGAACCACCTAAAAAACATGTACAAAACACACTACAAGGAAAATACCCTCTAGTAGAGGTCATAAAGGAGTTTTTTAGTGTTATAAAATTGGCCAAAATTGTCAAAAAACATTTGCTACAACATCCATTTTTGGTAAAGTAGGTTTTGGCGGAGCTTTTAACAAAATTTCAACACAACTAAAAAACCTGGGTAGTCGGAGGTTATTACGAATGTTTTTTTCAACAGTGCGCTACTAAGGTTTCAACACACCGGTGCGTTTCATATAGATGATCATCTTGGGGCGGTCAAAGGTGCATGCACTAAGCCATCAAGGTATAAAACTGCACCGGGGCGCAGTGTTGGTGATACAACACACGGGGTCATTCTAATTGGTCTTGGGATTTGTATGGTGCCCATAGGTCGTCTAAACGCACTGGTACGTCGAGTTATAGAAACACACCGGTGCATAATATCAGACAAACGTACCGTTTGTTCTAATTCGTATTGGTATTTGTGTGATGCCCATAGCTCGTACAAATTCGCCAGGGTGTAGACTCACATAAATACACCGCTGCACAGTATCACACAAACGCACCGAGATTTATAATTGGTATTGGTATTTATACGGTGTCTATAGGTCTTAGAAACACACCGGTGCGTTGTATCATATAAATGCACCAGTGTACAGTAAATGACATGCATCGGTGTTCATTTTGTATTTTTTAGAAACATCAACCTGTGACAGTGCAATTATTGTGATTTTTAAAAATTCATTATTCATCAAAAGTCGACACATCTTATAACAGTTGTTAGCCCCCCTATGAAATTCTTGACAAGCAAGCTGGGGGCTATGTCATTTTGGAGATCTTCAAGGAATGCATCTCCCCTGAAGACACATCATCCTTGAGGTCTCTCGGTGCTTTGCCTTATGTGAAATTCCCCCTGTTGTTTTCCCATCTAAAACCTTACTGGTTATAATCTCTGTTCCTCAAAAGGCCCATTATTATCCCCTGTCCCCCTTGGTCAAGGTCCCCTTTCTTTCCCCCCAATTTCCCTTGTCTATCCCTGAAATCCCCTCTAAAATCCCTACACCCTTTGTTTTCCCTAAATCCCCCTTTAAATCCTATTCTTACCCTTTTTCTGGCCTTTTTCACCCTTCATCCCCCTATCGTTGCCCTTGGTTGGCCTTAAAACACTTTGGAAATGGGCCAAGAAATCATAAATGTCATTGAAAATGGGTTAAAAACCCACTTCCGACCATATAATAGGCCTCATCCCCTTTCCCGCTAAGCCCCTGCACCCTTTTCTTCCATGCGACCCAACGCCGTGACCAAGTACCATCCCCAAAGGCGCTTGCCCCAGTGTTTCATCGGGCGCGATTACAGCCGTCGATCTGCGCAAATCGGACGGCGATCACCGCCCCCGCAGCCTCCGTCATTTTCCCCGTTCATCACCTATCGCCGCATCTCCACCATTCATTTGCCTGTCAGATCGACGGTGCGGAGCCCATCCACCCTGTGGACCCCGCCGCGCACTATTCCAAACCTGCCTGGTTTATTCCACAATGCTTATGCACAGTTGGTGGTTTTCCCCATGCACCCAACGATTCCATACAACACTCACCACCTGTCCTCCTGTACGATTTCAAAACTACCAGCCCCGCCCGTTAACTTGATCCTTCGCACGTTATTGTTCGGACACGGATGCCCAGCGAAATTCCTGAAGATCGTCCGATTTGGAACGGGCCATCTGACTGCTATCACTCGTCGAAGATGCACGATGGATAATGAAGTTGCATGCGCGATAGTCCATGTCCTGGCCCACCGTCCGTCATCCTCCTTCGTTGATCTCCGCCACGATCGATGGTCCAGATTTGTTCACTCGCAGCTAACTTTTCCACTGTCTCCCAGTCCCGCCACGTCATCTCCATGTGTGCCCACCATACATTCCCCCCGTCCATTCATATTTTTTCGTCCAAAAGGGCCTTTTTCAATGTTTTACGTTGAAATTTCATTTGCTCCACCTGCGACTGCATTCTGCCACCTTTCTCCACGCCATGAATGTTTCCACCGCGTTCCTGCACAATTCTGCCGACTGTTCGTTCTACATGGTTTTTCCCATCGTCTCCATCATGTCCGGCACCCCCATTAACAGGGGGATCGATGAAGACCAGGTGCAAAGGCTATATTCAGAGCTTGATGTTACAGGAAACGTTTGGAGGGGTGCTTGCACCATAAATTCATCAAAGGGCAAAGTTTAAAACTCTACCAACCCTCCGGCGCCATTGGGGCTCGAAATTCACAGGCAGAGACAGTACGGGAACAGTAGAGAGCTCGAGGCAAGAAATAGAAGACTTTTGAGCTTCTTCAGGGATTTTTAAAAGGCAAAGGTACAGATTTGAAGACCCCGAGGATTGAACAGGAGATCCAATGCACAGAGATATTATATTATCAGGGTTTCCATATCAGCAGAGCGTTCTTCCATGAAAGGACACAGTACAAAGCATTTTTTAGTCTACATTATGCCTCAAATAAATATTTACGCCCTTTCGGCAGTCCTATACCATCAAGAATCATTTGTTACATGGTATGGACACCCTAGCATCATTATTTCTCCAGTTTTTCCAGTCAACAGAGAATGGCATTAATACTGCAGCCAGAGTGCCAGAAGTAAATGCACAGATTCAAAGCAGAATGGGTTGCAGTTTTACTCCTCTTCTGAGCGTTAATTCTTCATTTAATTCTTCACCTACCTCTTCTGCTCTGTTTCCCCTATAAGAATCCAGAAGAACATATTGAAAAGGTGGTTGTTGACCGGTTGTTCGGCTATTGTTGTTAGAAGGATTCAGTTTGACTGTTAGAACAGTCTTGGGAGGAAGTTACAGAGTAGTTTGTATGTAATAGGTTGGGAGGAGAAAGTTTGGATTGTAACAGCCATTGATATGTATTGTACATGACTAGTTTTGCATCAATTAATCAAATCAAATTTCACAGGATCCTGGTCTATTACTATTGGTGATGTTTTTCCTAACTTTGTTTATTACATTTTCATACTATTTCATGTTCTTCTGGTAGGCAACAGAAGTATAACATAGGATTCACCCTTGTTAGGTGCCCTATGTTTCCTACTCTCCCTACCTTTAATGTTTTCTGCTTTATGTGCTATCTGAGAATTGTCTTCAGTTGATTTAACTAGTGTAGTGGATGACGTTGCCTACTCTCTTATGTATGAATTAAATGAATCAGTTCTTAGATGTTCTTGTTGGGTTTAAGCTGGAAGATTTGGGAATACTGGGGATCAGTGTTAGCCCTGTCCACTAGGATCCTTGTGCGACCAGCTGGCCTTTCTAAGATCCCTTTGTTAATCTTATCTCTGTTTTCCCTTGGAGTTGCTAAAGCAGACCTGGAGTTAAATGACCTCTGGTCCGATCTATAAGTAGCCCCTCTGTCCCTCTTTGAGAGCTGCCTTTGAGTATGTCCAAGTAGGTCTGGAGTTAAATGACCTCTAACCCGATCTATAGATAGAAAATTGGGTTGTTTTCCTTCTTTCACCTTCTTCCCTTAATGTTCCATCCCATAATCTATCTAAAAATATCCTTTAGTATAGATGACTTTCCCTCTGAAAGCCTTGGCTAGTTGTTGCAAGTAATTCTCCTTTCATGACTCCATAGCCCAATGGATGGCACTTTCTTGACCTATCCCCTTTGCTGAAACTTCCTGCTGCTTTGTTCCTTTTCTCCCATCACTTTGTTAGTCTATGATCTCATGACTCAATCCAGCAACCAACCAACCAAATTATTTTAAACCCCTCTGGTGTTTCATAAATAACCTAACATCTCAATTTGAGCTTTCAAAGATATATCATTCTTTGTTTCATTGGAGAGGTCCCTCTACGGGTCCAGGAGGGCTAGATCCTAGGATCCAAAAGTGGTTCTGATGTTGTCTCATCTTTTGGTCTTGCCAATCTGGCCAAAACATGGGAACCCTAAAATAATGGCGACTCCACTGGGGACTAGACCACTTTGCCTTTAGATTGGTTTTTCATTGCTGATGGTGGACAACATCCTGCTTCACACATTCATATACATCCACCTGGCAACTCCACACTCCATAACATCCAAAGACTCAATGACTCCACTGGTGAAGGACACTGAACTGGTTGAGAGGAAGCAGTAGCCTTCTTTGCAAGGGCATGAATCCAAACATGAACAGGGATACAAAGTATGATGCTTTGTATGATCAATTATGTGAAATAATAGAAATGTTTGGTAAAGTGCTGGAGATGTATGTGGCTAATCTAAATGCAAATGAGGATTATTTAGAACAGCCCGTGCATCTCCTGGAGCAAGAACAAACTCAATACCAAGACGATGAGCAAGACATGTATGATGCTCAGGAATCTGTAGAAGATGAAGAGGAAGGTGATCAAGAACTGCCTGATTTCATTATGCTGACAAGAGAATATCAGGACCTAATGGCAAAAGCTAATGGGGAACGCTGCCTTGAGGAAACAAGAGACCACATAGAGGAGGCAGAATCTGATATGGAAGAAGAGGCTCAAGAAAACATCCAGCCTTCCAATCAGCTAATACAAGAGAAAGAGGACTGCTGCTCTTTTGTCCATGATGAGAGGAAAACCCCTCCTTTGACAGAAGAAGAGATTGAACAGATATTAAACCAGTAGTCCACCCTAGAAATTTTCTATAGAACACACACCCTTTCTCACTCATCTTATGATTTTGATGATTCAGATTCGGAAGACTCCTCTGTGGATCAGAATGAAGAAATACCTGCGGAAAATCCAGAAGGTCTGGTGGATGACATTACTTACTCTTATGATTTTCCTAGTTATGATCTGTTTGATGATGAGTGTTTTCAAAGGGAAGCCAAGCTTGCAGGACCATCATCCTTAGATTCATGGGAGGAATATCAGAGCCAGCAATTTCAGAGAAGTAATGAAACCAGTCAGCCTATCCATGATACTGATGGGGAGAGCTATGACAGTATAATAGCAGATGAAGATTCTATGAATCTTCATTCTGCTCTACCACAGATCATCAGTGAGATTGGAAACCAGCAGCCTTTCCTTTCAGGAAATGAGGAGGAAAGCAAAGAAGATATTTTTGAGCAGGTTGAAAATAAGGAGCTTTCTCCTGAAAAGGAGAAAGCAAAGGAACATGCCCCTGCTCAAGAATACATGAATCTTTCCACTGAGCTCAACACATCAGATCAAAATATATCAGAGCTCCAAGAGGACATAGCTGCAGTCTATGATGAATCCTCCAGTCCAGAAAATGAAGAAGATGAAGAGGATTCTCTTTCCCAAGAGAGTCTTGTCCTTGATCCAGTGGAAGAAGAAGAGATCCTGGTTGGAGCCAGCCTATCAAATATTCATAGCCAAGTATCTTTTCATGATCCTTATGCACATTTACTGCATACACTTGAAGAAGGATCAAAGGTCTTGTTGAGTAGCATGTTGCAGACAGAAAGAAAAATTTTCAAGGTTGTTGTTATTGAACAAAAAGAGTGGGAGCTGCCCTGGCTATCCAGCATGCTCAAGGAGTTGAGCAAGAAGGACCAGCCATGGGATCATTTGATGGATTGGTTACGTTGGAAGACAATGTTTGTAAGCTAGACTTGTAAATATTTCAGTAGAGTAGGGTAGGTAGGAAAAGCTCAATAAAGCTCAGTCTATGAGCATGTAATTAGTTGTTTCAATTTATGTCTTAGAATGTAGAGAAGGAACCTGCTAGACAGTCTAATCCTAGCAGGTATTAGTGTAGGTAGAGAAACATATGAGGCCAACAGTCTAATCTGGTCTCATAGAGAAATAAGGGTAGATTTAGAATAGGTTTTTTTTGCCGTTGTAAAGTAAAATGATGTAAAGGGTTTGCTAGCTCAAATGCACCCTAGAAAGGAAAATTGTTAGGATTGTAGTGAGGGTAGGTAGTTTTGTTGGGAAAAATGTTTCTATTGATGTAACATATTCATATTGTGGCAGCTGATCAAAGAAAGGGATGTGCCAAGCAGCAGGCAACTGGCCTACTCCAAAGATCATTTCTGGTTTCTTGCCTCCTTCAAGAAGAAGCCATCCCCATGTGGAGCCACTGTTAGCCCCCCTATGAAATTATTGACAAGCAAGCTGGGGGCTATGTCATTTTGGAGATCTTCAAGGAATGCATCTCCCCTGAAGACACGTCATCCTTGAGGTCTCTCGGTGCTTTGCCTTATGTGAAATTCCCCCTGCTGTTTTCCCATCTAAAACCTCACTGGTTATAATCTCTGTTCCTCAAAAGGCCCATTATTATCCCCTGTCCCCCTTGGTCAAGGTCCCCTTTCTTTCCCCCCAATTTCCCTTGTATGTCCCTGAAATCCCCTCTAAAATACCTACACCCTTTGTTTTCCCTAAATCCCCCTTTAAATCCTATTCTTACCCTTTTTCTGGCCTTTTTCACCCTTCATTCCCCTATTGTTGCCCTTGGCTGGCCTTAAAACAATTTGGAAATGGGCCAAGAAATCATAAATGTCATTGAAAATGGGTTAAAAACCCACTTCCGACCATATAATAGGCCTCAGCCCCTTTCCCGCTAAGCCCCCGCACCCTTTTCTTCCATGCAACCCAACGCCGTGACCAAGCACCATCCCCAAAGGCGCTTGCCCCAGTGTTTCATTAGGCGCTATTACAGCCGTCGATCTGCGCAGATCGGATGGCAATCGCCGCCCCCGCAGCCTCCGTCGTTTTCCCCGTTCATCACCTATCGCCGCATCTCCACCGTTCATTTGCCTGTCAGATCGACGGTGCGGAGCCCATCCGCCCTGTGGACCCCGTCGTGCACTATTCCAAACCTGCCTGGTTTATTCCGCACTGCTTATGCGCAGTTGGTGGTTTTCCCCGAGCACCCAGTGATTCCATACAACGCTCACCACCTATCCTCCTGTACGACTTCAAAACTGCCAACCCCGCCCGTTAACTCTATCCTTCACACGTTATTGTTCAGACACGGATGCCCAGCGAAATTCCTGAAGACCGTCCGATTTGGAACGGGCCATCCAACTGCTATCGCTCGTCGAAGATGCACGATGGATAATGAAGTTGCATGCACGATAGTCCATGTCCTGGCCTGCCGTCCGTCGTCCTCCGTCGTTGATCTCCGCCACGATCGATGGTCCAGATTTGTTCACTCGCCGCTGACTTTTCCACTATCTCCCGGTCCCGCCACGTCATCTCCACGTGTGCCCACCGTACATTCCCCCTGTCCATTCATATTTTTTCGTCCAAAAGGGCCTTTTTCAATGTTTTACGTTGAAATTTCATTTGCTCCGCCTGCGACTGTGTTCCGCCACCTTTCTCCACGCCATGAATGTTTCCACCGCGTTCTTGCACAATTCCGCCAACTGTTCGTTCTGCATGGCTGTTCCCATTGTCTCCATCATGTCCGCCACCCCCATTGACAGGGGGATCGATGAAGACTAGGTGCAAAGGCTATATTCAGAGCTTGATGTTACATGAAACGTTTGGAGGCGCGCTTGCACCATAAATTCATCAAAGGGTAGAGTTTAAAACTCTACCAACCCTCCGATGCCACTGGGGCTCGAAATTCACAGGCAGAGACAATACGGGAACAGTAGAGAGCTCGAGGCAAGAAATAGAAGACTTTTGAACTTCTTCAGGGATTTTTAGAAGGCAAAGGTACAGATTTGAAGACCCCGAGGATCGAACAGGAGATCCAATGCACAGAGATATTATATTATTAGGGTTTCCATATCAGCAGAGCGTTCTTCCATGAAAGGACACAGTACACAGCATTTTTTAGTCTACATTGTGCCTCAAATAAAGATTTACGCCCTTTCAGCAGTCCTATACCATCAAGAAGCATTTGTTACACGGTATGGACACCCTAGCATCATTATTTCTCCAGTTTTTCCAGTCAACAGAGAATGGCATTAATACTGCAGCCAGAGTGCTAGAATTAAATCCACAGATTCAAAGCAGAATGGGTTGCGGTTTTACTCCTCTTCTGAGCGTTAATTCTTCATTTAATTCTTTACCTACCTCTTCTGCTCTGTTTCCCCTATAAGAATCCAGAAGAACATATTGAAAAGGTGGTTGTTGTCTGATTGTTCGGCTGTTGCTGTTAGAAGGATTCAGTTTGACTGTTAGAACAGTCTTGGGAGGGAGTTACAGAGTAGTTTGTATGTAATAGGCTGGGAGGAGAAAGTTTGGATTGTAATAGCCATTGAGATGTATTGTACATGACTGGTTTTGCATCAATTAATCAAAGCAGATTTCACAGGATCCTAGTCTATTACTATTGGTGATGTTTTTCCTAACTCTGTTTATTACATTTTCATACTGTTTCATGTTCTTCTGGTAGGCAACAGAAGTATAATATAGGATTCACCCTTGCTAGGTGCCCTATGTTTCCTGCTCTCCCTACCTTTAATGTTTTCTGCTTTATGTGCTATCTGAGAATTGTCTTCAGTTGATTTAACTAGTGTAGTGGATGGCGTTGCCTACTCTCTGATGTATGAATTAAATGAATCAGTTCTTAGATGTTCTTGTTGGGTTTAAGCTGGAAGATTTGGGAATACTGGGGATCAGTGTTAGTCCTGTCCACTAGGATCCTTGTGCGACCAACTGGCCTTTCTAAGATCCCTTTGTTAATCTTATCTCTGTTTTCCCTTGGAGTTGCTAAAGCAGACCTAGAGTTAAATGACCTTTGGTCTGATGTATAAGCGGCCCCTCTGTCCCTCTTTGAGAGCTGCCTTTGAGTATGTCCAAGCAGGTCTGGAGTTAAATGACCTCTGACCCGATCTATAGACAGAAAATTGGGTTGTTTTCCTTCTTTCACCTTCTTCCCTTAATGTTCCATCCCATCATCTATCTAAAAATATCCTTTAGTATAGATGACTTGCCCTCTGAAAGCCTTGGCTAGTTGTTGCAAGTAATTCTCCTTTCATGACTCCAAAGCCCAATGGATGGCACTTTCTTGACCTATCCCCTTTGCTGAAACTTCCTGCTGCTTTGTTCCTTTTCTCCCATCACTTTCTTAGTCTATGATCTCATGACTCAATCCAAAAACCAACCAACCAAATTATTTTAAACCCCCCTCGTGCTTCTTACCTAGCCTAATATCTCAATTCTGAGCTCTCAAAGACATATCATCTTTGATTTATTGGAGAGATCCTCTTCTAGTCCGTGGAGGGCCAGATCCTAGGGCCCAAAATTGGTTATGATGTTGTCTCATCTTTTGCCCTGCCAATTCTGGCCAGAAACATGGGAACCCCAACAAGAGGGAAAAGGCATCAATGTATTTATTATTGTATATTAGAGAGTGTACACACAGCTATGTGGCATGTGAGGAATGCCTCTTAGGAATTGCGCAAGAAAATAAGATCCTTACCTCATTCTTTAGAGATATTTTAGAATTTCTCAAGGAAATAAGAGGGGAAAGAGGCCTAGATTTGGAAAAATATTTTCCAAAGTAGGCTTAGGAGGAAGAGATCAAAAGATTAGTGAGAATACTTCATGGATTAAATTTGCTAAATGTAATGCATCAATTTTTCTCATCCGATGTAATGGCTGCATAAAGAGTATTTTTCTCCTAATTGGGTTCCCCATTAAAAATATGTTCATCGTGATTGAATGATTGCATGTTTCTATTATATGTTTTCTTTCCTTCCGTGGATTGGGTAGAAGAAATTTGGTGTCTATTGTTTTTGTGATAATTCGCTACTTTCATTGAAAATTTCAATTTATTTCTACATAGTATCATAGCTATTTTAAAGCTACATAGAAACCATATTCGATTTTCTCGAGAAATTTTTAATAAAAAAAATATGTGGTGTGGAATTTTCTTAGCGAGGAAAAAGTTTTTCTATGGATTGAGGCTCTCGAGTATGAATTGGGAGGGAACTTCAAATTTCATAACTCGGGAAAGACAAAATGGAAGTTGTGCTAGATGACAATGGAGTATTGAGCACACACAAACCTATATTCCAAAACCCGTAGCATCAGATGCAAATCAACTGCCCGTGGAATAAAGACACATCAAAAGCTAGGAGGATTATTCTCGAGGAGTCGTATGACTATGTGTTTCATACATTTGCATGAGAAGAAGATCGCTTATTCAATGTGGGAAACCCTCACAAGAGTTATTTGAAAGTAGTAATGATTCCAGAATTGGCACGAAAGATGTTTAGGAACATTCGAATGCAAAAAAATGAAACTATTGTTCGCACCTATCTAGATTCACTTAGGTCAAAGATGAACTTAGAGGGGTAGGAGATATTGTGCCACCATATGATATCGTGATATTATAACTCCTTGTTATTCTGAAGTCCTGGTACAACTATTAGGATTTCTTAATGAACATGCTTCCAAATTGGGAGAGACTTTGGTCATATTTGGTGTAGGGGAGTTTAGAAGAAACACTAGAGATGGTGTCACTTCCAAAGCCGATAAGGAATAAGATTGTGCTCCAGCTTGAAAAGGAAATAATCTCCAAAGGAAATAAGTCCCAAGGTGAGGCGAATCTATCCAAAACCATGGGAAGAAGAAAGACCTCGCAAAAATCAAATTCTTTCACTTCCATGAGTATGGACACTATGCAACCAAGTGTCCACACAATAAATCTAGTAAGGAGTCCGCAAGAGGGAGTAAGAGGAGATGATCTCACATCACAATTCGAGTTGGATTTCACCCTCATTTCTTGCACGAAAATAATAGTAATAGGGAGGAGTGGTACCTAGACTGGGTGCTTCATATCAAATGACAGGAAATAAGGAGTTCTTCAAGAGCTTAGACGAGAAGGACCTACTACACATAGATCTTGGATATGATGGAAAGTATAGTACCAAAGGATTGACACTATCACCTTAAGAGGGATTCAAGCTCTCATCTTCATCTATATAATGTAATGTATGTTCTCGGGTTTGAAGAAAAATCTATTTTTTGTAGTTGTACTTGAAGATCATAGATATGTTGTGTTTTTTGGTAAGGGGAAAGCTTTTCTCAAGAATGTTGCTACTAGAAAGGGGTTAAAAAATTGGTGTTTGAGTTAAAATGTCTACAAGATAGAGGTAAATATTTCATCATGCATGCAACTATACCTCAGGGAGTGAGGTGGGGTGATGTAGATCTTAGTCCAGAGTTGGGTAAATATTTGGACAAGGTCCATAGGAGAGTAGCGTAGTTGCAATATACGCTTCACATAGATCAATACCGTTGCCATAGGGCCTAAAATATTCGTAGCAGAAGGACTGGCCATTTGATGCGCCTTATCTTGAGCGACAATGTAGAAGCTAGTAGTAATGTGGAGACTCGTGAGATACGTAGCTCAAAGACAAACTTGATTTAATATTTTGGATGCTTTCGCCAGGCCATAGAAGCAACAACAATGTGAAGATGGAGTGCTATTTATGTTACAAAGAATTTACAGAGTAGGGCTTCGGGATTGTTCATAACCCTTTTTCTTGCTAAGAGGAAGTGTTAAATTGTAGCAAGAAAAAATGCTTCATTTAACCCGTGCCTTAGTCAAATGGAGAAATTTGAATTTCCACATCATCAAGCCGACTTGAGTTGCAATTGCAGAGGGATGCACAAGACAAGCAACCGCTAATTCGAGTTTGTGGGCTAGAAGTAGAGTTGTGCATGTGTTGGTTGCTAAGATTTAGCAATCTAGCAGTTATAGTTAGTGAAACTTGGTTATTTGAGCTCTAGTCATGAATAAGAGTCGCAAGAGGAGTACAATTGAGAAGTTGTAGTTGTTGTAAACTCACCGATCTCTGGGTTAACAAGTCAATTTACTAAAAATATCCCTATTCATGCATGGAATTTGGAATTTACTAGTTGAGTGGAGGAAAATGCATGAATGTCGTGTAGGACTCGCTCCTCAACTTGTGAAATACGATGAGAAGACAAAGAACCACATATGTATAGAGTATTCCCTGTGTCATTTTACCGATTGATCATTTCTCACACCGTAAGTTTAGGGAGGTCATTGGAATTGGAAAATGGTCTAAGACATTGAATAGGGATGATGGATGGAAGATTAGTAATTGTTAGACCCCATCCTTTATTCCCAGGGTGTCTTCCTTCATTTTTATTCTTTCTTCGACAATTCCTTTTCTTTTTCGTGTTTCCTTTGGTTATTCATAGAGTTGAGTATTTCTCCTTTTGTGTATTTAATTATGTAAGGTAAAATTACCCTCTAATCCTTTTTAGATTTGTTTTCGCTCTTTCGTGGTATTTCAATATTTCGTCTAGATGTTATGGTTTTATTTTCATTATTTTTTTCATTTCCTTTATATTTTTAAGATTTAAGGGATTCTACATTTTCTTATTTTCTGTTTAAAAAACGTGTATTCATTTTCAAATCTTTTTCCTCACTCATTTAGTCCAATTTATTTATTTTAATTGACTTTAATATATATATATATATTCTTCAAATAAATTATTATTATTTTAAAAGAATTTGGTTTGATTCTTTTATTATTTATTAGTATTTTAATATATTACTCTCTCTATATTTATTTATTCTTATTCATTTAGGTATCTTAATTTTATAGATTTATTCTCCAATTTTCATTAGCTTTTTATTTATGAAATATATATATATATATATATATATATATATATATATATATATATATATATATATATATATATATATATATATATATATATATAGTTTTATTTTGCAATTTTTTCTTTCTTTTCATTTTTTATCCATTCATATTATTATAATATTTTAGTTTATGTTTAGGTATTCTTTGTACTTTTCTATTTTCAAAAAAAAAATTGTTATCTTTATTTATTGTTATTCTAGTTATTTCCTAGTTTTATGGATTTTCTTTTTAGTTCCATTTGGATTTTAAAAATTATCTAGTTTTCCATATGGATTTAATATCGTTTATTTATTTTTTAGCTATTGGGATCAAATCATTGCATCTCTTACCGCATTTATTTTTCTCCCCAATGCCATCCATATCTTTCCTAACGATAAACTACGTAAAATGGTTTGAAACGCGTTGACCCGAAAATACTTTGTGATCTCTCCGTAAGAGTATTTGTATAAATTATGAATCACAAAGCCTACATTTTGAAAATAATTAATATTAGATCATCAACGTTCACATCTTTTTTCACCTTCCCTAATGGTCATATTCTAGCTATTCTTTATTTATTCATGTATTTAATACCCTCGCTGCCCATTATCGATTTAGTATTTTTGTCCCCTAACACTTGATATTCTAGCTTTGTATTTTATGTATTCCTAGTCAAACACTCTTCCCATTATCAATTTAGGTTTTTTTTTTCCATGAACATGGGTGAAGTGTTCACTCCGAAAACATGTGACATCTCAATGAAAACACACAATTTCCATGTAAATATTCATTGTCATCAATTTCTTGTCTTTTAAAAATATGATAAACCAAATTTAACATCACTAGAAATTCATCATGATTAACATTATATTTTCTTGTTAAAATTGTAAACCAAAATTTTGTCCAAAAAATGTTCTTCGGGATAATCATTGTCATAATATATTAACAAAATTGTAACAACATATGCTTTCAGAGAGTAGGAGTTGGATCTACGAGGAAAAGTAATGGTTTTTCTCCATTAGGAAAGGTTAAATTTATATGAGGGCCCAACCTCACGCTATGGGGACACCTTGAAGTATTGATCAATGTGCAATGGGGCGATGTAATTCACCTAAGGGTTATAGTGGTATAAATTGGAAAGGTTTTAATCATAATAGTCGAAATTCACCCCATATCATAGAAGTATGACACTTACCTAATTACTAATTCTTTAAAAACATCATTTTATTTTTTTAATTGTAATTTTTTTAATTCTCCATGGGGGTGCCTTAATTGCGGGACAAGTGGTGGGAGAAACAGAGATGGAGCCTATTCCCGACTTTGCACGTGCCCCATCCTTAGGTTTAAGCGATATGACAACAAGGTCCAACATGTGAGGTTGTCACCCATGAACGAAGAAGGTTTTTAAAACCCATCCTTTGGAGTTGGGTTTGTACTACTTGGTCGAGGTGGGAGATGGTAGAGTCAGTTGACGTAAGAGTGCTAGAGTTCCGTAGGCTCCTATCAAAGTCTAGACCATGGTGGAGAGGCAGATAAGTCCGAGATCGTGTGCAAGGTGGGGTGTGTTGGTAATGCTGTAGCGCTCCCCCGGGACCCCGGGAATATCCAGGGAGAAGGAATCTAATGGTATTCTAGTTGGCTCAACTAGTTTTCTTAATGCTAAGTAAAAGTTGACAGGAGAAGTGCCAGGGAAGCGATCTGGCTACGCTTTGGAGAAAAATCCTCTTAGGTTTTGTGAGCACGAAAATTTTCTCAAGTGAATAGTGGTTTATGCTTGTGAGAATCAAAGGAAAATACTTAGTTTATCCAGGTCCCCGAGATTTTGCACTTCTCGGCAGATGCGCAGAGCTAGTGGAATTACGCTACGTAATTTGAAGCAAAGGGTTTGGGAACGTGTACAACTTCTAAAGCCATGTGCCGAGGATTTATATTTCCACTCTCTCCGGGTGTTGAGCATTCTCAGGGGGAGTGGAGTTTGGTGACAACTACATAGAAAACCCCACAATTTTCATGGGGGCAAGGGGTGGTATCCACATTATTTCTTTGCCGTGTGGGGTTGGGAGGATGTTTGCTTCTGTGAGCTCCACCAGGTATTTTGAGCATGTCAGTGGGATGATATGACATCGTGGGAGATCAAGGCTGTGGGGGCAGGGTATTCACCGACGAGTATTCCACGGAATGGATGTGGATGCCCTGGCCTGGTTCGTTGGACAAACTGTGAGATAGAGGAGCGAGTTGATGGCTCCCCGAGGCACGTGGTAGCTCCAAAGTTGTTGGAGTCCGTTATTTCTCAACTTCATAACATTCAACTAAACATGGACAACCCCGCAATCGCAGGTATTATGACCGTAACGAGTTGATATCTTTCGTCAATGACATTCAATTTGGCAATAGAGAAATTATGGAGTAATTGGACAATCTACGTCACTCAAAGAAAGGCACATAAACGAACACCTTTGTATGCCGGAAGCGAGGGGGGAGCATATCAATTTCCATATGCATGAATATGTTGTCTATTTTGCAACTCCCCCTATAATCTCCCCAACCCCTTGATGTGTTGCATTATTTTATGGTTCTCTTTTTGTTTACATCTTGTATGTCATGGCATCTAGGCCGTCGGAAATAATGCATGAAGTCGCAGCTCATGTTATCCTCCGTGCCCCAATCTCAACAAATTTGGTCAACTTAGAAAAAGAGAATCATAAGTCCTATATTAATAAGATAATTCTTTATTATGTTAGTGTAGCCTCTTATCGTTATTATTGTACCCCCGTAACCCCCATATTGTTATTATTGTGCCCTTAAATTATTATTGTTAGGTTGGTTAGGATTACATTGTGGCCCACTAGGATTATATTATGGTCCCATGGACTCCTATATATAGAAAGGAGGTTTTGTAAATTGTATCATCCAAGAATTGTTCATTCATGTAATGTATTGAGGTTGCCCCTCGAAGTGGCTTATTTCTAAGGCGTGGATATCTCTTTTCCTCTATTTTTGGAGCTGGTTACACAACATTTGGTGCATCGCAGCTTTGGGATTCTAGGTTTCGCTGCTCCAAACAGGTCATCGTGGCATTTTCGCTATAACTTTTTTTCTACGGAAGCTTCAGAAGCTGAAATTTTTAGGTGCGAAGCTGGAAATCTTGGAGGGAAGGTTGTCTAAAAATTTCAGATCTTGTCTGCAATATTTGAGGAGATATCATCCGTGGAAGTTAGGTATTTTTTCGTGCTCATAAACAGGTCATCGTGGCAATTGCGCTATAAATTTTTTTGTACGAAGTTTTAGAGTCTGAAATTCATATGGTGCGAAGCTGAAATCCTGAGGAAATTCGTCAAAAATTTCAGAGCTTGGTTCGCAATATTTTTGGAGATATGATCTGCGGAAGGTAGTGCTTTTTCGTGCTCCTGAATTGCATCTCAAAGAGGTGATCGTGGAAAACTTCAATAACTCTCTCTCGGGCATTGGATTGAAGTGCCGTAAAAATTGGTTGCAAGTACACAGACTGAAGTTTCTGGGCTATCAATTTCAGAGACAAAGGACAAAACAGACACGTGGCAAGTCGTACAAGTTCGCTCTACCGAACTAAACTGCATCAGGGTCATTGTGGGAGATTGGACACAAATTTGTCTTGGGGAAACCAAATTAGATCAGACCTCGTGGCATTTGAAAGAAGCTTCAGAGGGCTAATAAAGGTTGAATTTCAGATATCGAATATTTTCAATTACAGAGATAATTCAATTTCAATATCGAGCTCCTTAAAGCAAGTAAAAAGTGTGTATTATTTTTCCCGAATTGCATAAATCTTGTTTGAAAATCGCTTGAAGTGATTCCAAGGGCCTATTGAGAATATATTTCAGTATTTTGTTTTGAAGGCTCTAAAAATAATCTAACATCCATTAAGCCCTCAGAAATCTATACTATGACGATGAAGAGGAAGAGTTGCAAGATGAGATATCAAAATTACTACAGCACAAGTGCAACAAGTTTCGATCTTACGAAGAGCAATCAAGAGGAAATAGATGGTTTAAAAGCAGAAAATGAGGCTAAGTTGATGGTTTGAAGGATCAAATAATAGTAAATATGGATGATAAATTAATGGAAGATCACATCGGCATCAACAACAAGTTCTCCATTTCTCAAAGGATAACCCAACTTTGGTGCACTTAATCTAATGAACAATTGTGAATATCAACATCACATCAAAATAAGTTATGAAGTTACCATAGAAACAAGAACTCGACAAGTACGATCAATTTCGCAGTATCTCAAAGAAGTGGAAGAACTTTCCCCGTAAAATATTTCACATGGGAGAATGAGAATTTTATACGTACATCAAGAAATAATCAAGCGTTGAGGACAACACTTGAAGGAGAGGGGCATGTTAAGTCCTCATATTAATAGTATAGCCCCTTATTATGTTAGTAGCTCCCCCTTATTGTTATTATTGTACCCCCGTAACCCCCATATTGTTATTATTGTGCCCTTAAATTATTATTGTTAGGTTGGTTAGATTACATCGTGGCCCACTAGGATTACATTATGGCCCCATGGACTCCTATATATAGAAAGGAGGTTTTGTAAATTGCATCATCCAAGAATTGTTCATTCATGTAATGTATTGGAGGTTGCCCTCGAAGTGGCCATTTCTACAAGGGGATATCTCTTTTCCTCTATTTTTTGAGTCAAGCTACACAATGTAATCGTTGAGATGTTTTTTGTACTCTGCACTTTGATGTTAATATAATGCTGAATCTTTGATTAACAAAAAGAAAATTGTAATTTTTTTAATATTTTTCTTCACAAAATATATATATATATATATATATATATATATATATATATATATATATAATGTCGAACTTTGATTAACAAAAAAGAAAATTGTAATTTTTTTATTATTTTTTCTTCACTATATATATATATATATACTCTTAAAATATACTTTTTCATCATCATATTATTTTTATTAAAATCATAATTGTTTATTTTATTTTTAATTAATTTTATATATATGTGAGAGAGAAATTGTAAATTTTCATTATTATACTTTCATCACATATATTATTTTTTATTAAAATTATGTTTGTATATTAATTTTTTGAAGTAATATTTCCTTCCATATTATTTTATTTAATTTTCTTGAAATTGTAATATCTTTTAATCGTCATACCAACATCACATATCAATTTTTATTAAAACTATAATCGCATATTATTTTTTTGAAATTACGCTCCCTTTTCTCGTGAAAGTACACATGCACTCTATTTACCTTTATACTTATTTCCATACCTTATTAACTAAATTCATTAAAAACGTCGTGTATGAGTTTGTGGCTCGCATTATCTGCATGATGTAAATGTCATCATCATCCTCCATTTACTTTTTTATAAGATAAAGAGAATAAACTTTTGGAGGTGTTTTTTTTGGTGTTTTTGTTTGTTGGTTTGTTTGTTTTTTTTTATATGAACAAATTTTTTTATCGATAGTTGGAAGAATTACATACGTTGTTAGTGCATGAGCGTATGCTTGGCTCTTAAGGATTACATAATATTGAGACCATATAAATCAAAACCACTTGTCAAAAACTAAACATAGTTGACCTAAGGTGACCACTTGAAAATAACATTCTATGAAAGGAAAACTTTGACTAATCGTTGTAGAGACTTAACATACAACTTATCCATAGGAAACTTGTTTATATAACGAGTACATTTAACCAAAGACATAAAAATGAGCATGAAACTGAACTTAAGAAAAAAATAAATATTATATATAAAGCATAAACTAAAATTTAAACATTGTAGACTACAAATTTCTTGCATAATCACCGCCAATTTGTGAGGCAGACAAATCTGGGCCGAGAATGATGACTCGAAAACTAGGAGAGGGGTCAAATATAGTTTTTCAAATTCATTTCGAAGCCGGAATAAAATTGAGAGCCATAGTATTGATAATCAAGGTCCTCTTGTTTTTATCATTAGATTCTCGTGTTTGTATTAGAAACTATAAAGCGTTCCACACGCTTAACTTAACGTAAAATATCATCGCATTGTATCTCGAGCATTCGTTAAAGATGTGTTTTATCTCCTCCTATCCCGCAAAGATCTTATAATTGTCCACCTACTTGTCTCATATCACCATGTTGAGAAGTATCTCCATTTAACGATAATAAGTGATGAGTGTAAAAATGAATTCTTCTTTATTCTAAATTTTTCCGAGGTCTAGTATCCATTTCATAGTGCTTCCAGACATCTATAAGTCAAAGAGAAGTATTTACGTATCCGACCTTTTGCTTCCAAATTGAGGATTTATTTCCTCGGCTTCAAGGGGGGAAGCATAAAAAAAATTAGCTATAGATTCACATCCAAAAGTCATTTGTTCGAGAGGATGCGCTGGTGCACCACCCCATCGCACTAGTAGTCTTCGCCGAGGAACCATGATGTACCTACAATCAAAACACTCACCAACAAAAACAATAAGATCAATAACTTCCAATTGTGGTACCAACAAGAGAGTATATTGACTTGAATCCAAAGAAATAACTTGTGCATTTTCGACCTGAAGGTAGAACATAGTTGTAAGGAACATATAATTGGAATTACACAATACCCTAATGAGATATATATATATATATATATATATATATATAACACTTATGAATGCATTGAGAGACGAACATGAGACAAGACACAATCAAGTTCACTAGATAGAAAAAAGAGTCGAATACCACACTCCACAAACAAGAATTGGAAAGTTAAACAAAATTTGAATGGTTTAGATGCTTTCAAAGAGGCCCATGATAAGATCGTCATAAGTTCAAGGACAACCCAATCCCTTTATTATGTAGGAACAACATAAAAAAATTGAGGAAAGTCCCACCTCAAGGAGACTATACCGAGAGAAACTCTATGACCAAAGCAACTACATCCGAGAGACAAGAAGACAACCTGACCCGGAGACACTGAATAATTGTGTGGCTTCTTCGCTTAGGGCCGGGAGGATGACTTCGTGGATGATAGAGTAGCTCTCCTCATATCGACTAGACAAACATAATTCCACCACCCTTCTAGCATTTCGAGGCCTTATATAAGACACAACACATATGGGGGAACCCTGCATGATGTAAAGAGAGTAATCCATGAAACCCGCACAACCCCGTCCAAGTGTCTCGATAGATCCTCGAGCTTAAAAAACCCAAGATTGTACCACATGATGAGTTCATAAATGAGCATAAATACTATAAAAGAAATATCAAATGAATTAACCAACCCGCCATTGCTGTGGTTTCTCCATATCTAGGCCGAAAACATCGAATGATATCGCTTGAGATCCCTAGGACATAAGAAATCCTTGAAGTGAGTTTCCGTTGAGGGCATTTAATCTCCCATGTCCATGAAATATGAGTTTGTGCATGAGACCATGGTTTCTCCATGCATAGGACATACCGGGAGGCATTGTGGGACCAGTTTCAATGTCAAGGATTGCCAAAAATATTCTCATTCCCATAATACGTGTGTAATGTGGTTGTTTGATGTTTTTGATGTGGGGTTGTGTGACCCATATATAACACTCTCCTACCAAATTTACCCAAGTTATCTCGTCCGTTAAAAACATGTTACGATAGGATACTATGATCTTATTCAACCGCCCATGTACGCTTAAGGAAGTGGAACCAACAAAACTCAACCAATTTTACCTTTCCGAACATTCTATGCAACTCCTAGAGCCAAACAATACTTTCAGTGCTCAACCCCCGAGACAACCTAGAATTTTACTCACCTAGAGCCTCGCTCACTCCAATCACATGGGCATGCATGTGATTAGGGACATTCCAACCACTCCCATAGCAAGGTCATGCCCGTGATCGGGGACTTTTCCGTGGTATTTCTATGCCAGGGACCTCGATTTGTGCCACTTTTCGTGTCCAAGACTCAAATACTCGATAACTCCATTAAACTTCCATAAATTAAAAATAACATAGAAATAATGATACAAATGAAAATACTTTAACAAGGACTTCACTAGACCCTCAATAGGCATGATAGGAATTTCATTAAACATGTCACAAACATGCATTCTACAAATCATAATAACATATTTGCACATAGGGGTCTCATACTTATCTGATAATCACTAATATGACTGACACTATCACATTAGCCGCATTATAATATATTAGGTCATATATTATTGTTTATTCAATTATAAATCAAAATATGATGAGAGCCATACATCATCAATGTCATAAAAACATACTCATAACCAACATAAATAATATGATACAAAACCATAAATGCCACATTTGAACCAATAAATTTTCAATAAAATACCAAGGAAAGGAACTCTTATTAATTAATGCAAAATCCAACTAGGTTTGGGACTTCGATGTTCTAACCGACCATAGATTTTTCTAAACTAAATATCTCTTCAAAATTTCCAATCACACTGTGTCATATTCCAAGCATGAATGTTGGACTCAAACCAAAATCACCAGGGCTTCCGAGGCTACACAACATCATCCCCATCAATAAAATCGTGCTTTATCATAATCCTCACAAATGATCACTAGGCCATAAACAAGCATGGAGGCCACCATATTTCTCCACTTGCACCGTGAGGAAATTTAATGCCTCCTAGTCTTTAGGCTTTACCACAATCCACGCCCAATCCAAGGATCACTATACCATAATTCAGAGACCATTATCCAAGCTTTATCGTATATCCCACCATTCACCAAATAAATATTCCTAAAGCCCCTCAAGGCACCCACCTCTAGGCTTTATTGTATCATTCCATTCATTGGTCTAGGATTCCTAGGCCTACCGAGGCACACAATACCCGGATTTCATCGCAACCCACAATCTCGATTCAGCATTACTAGCCACCGGCTTCACCACAATCCACACCGTTCAAGGATCACTAGGCCATGTGTTATTTCACTCAGAGATCCACCCTCACCAATTTTAAACTCATCCTAAAATCTAGCTTAACTAAAACATGAGAACCCCATCACACCATGGCTATCCGTGTAAATGGCAAGGCAAGGTCAAGAACACTATCACACCTAGAAAACCAATGCCAATGAAAGCAAGAGAACTAATAATACACTCGCATAAACATGCATGCCAAATATAGCAAGGAAATCCCTATATTACTAGGTTATTCCCTATTTTTGTTAGTGTAGCTCCCTTATTGCTATTTTTGTACCCTTGTATTCCCCATATTCTTATTATCAGGCCCCATAAAAACGCCACTATTTTTATTATTGTGCCCTTACATTATTATCATAGGGTTGGCCAGGATTATATTGTGACCCTATGGACTCCTATATATATAAAGGAGGTTTTTTCATTTGATCATCCAATAATTGTTCATTTATATAATGTAAAGGAGGTTTCCCCTTGGAAGTGGTTGATTTATAAGGCTTTCGATCTCTTTTCTTCTATTTTTGAAGTTGGTTTCATAACATTTGGTACCGTAGCTTTGAATTCTATGGTTTCATTTGCTTTCCAAACAAAGTCATCGTGAATTTTCGCTATAACATTTTCTATATGAAGTTTCGAAGCTAAAAAATTTATATTTGTGAAAATCAACAGGAACTTCATAAAAATTTTAGATCTTGTCTGCTAACATTTTCGAGATATAAGCTATGGAAGTTAGCCTATGTGCTCTCAAATTTCATATCAAAGAGTGTGACCTTGGAAAAATCGTCATAACTCTCTCTCTCGAGCATCTGATTGGAATTCTTATAAAATGTGGTTTGAAAGTACAGAACCGTAGTTTCTGTGTATCAATTTTAGAGCTAAAGAAGAAACAATGACACGTGGCACACCATACAAGTTCGCTTCATCAACCCGACCATAATTAGGTCATCATGGGAGATTGGGCATAACTATGCCTTGAATAATCCAAATAAGGTCTGATATGTGGCATTGGAAAGAGGACTCGCAGGGAAGGATAGAAATTCAGATCTTGAAGATCTAAAATAATGTGAGATAAATTAGGTTCAATATAGACCTCCTAAAAAGAAAAAAGGTGTGTATTTTTAAACAAGTTTGCATAACATTTATTTGAAAAATCAAGCTTAGAAGTGATTCCAAGGGAATATTGAAGCATAAATATCATTATTGAGTTATATAATGTCTCCCAAAATAATTCCACACCCATTAAGCCCTCATAAAGCTCTATTAAGGATGCATGAAGAGGAGGAATTTCTAAGATGATATATCAAAATCATGGTAACAAGTGCAACAAATTTTGATCTTACAAAGAGTAATCAAAGATGACATATGGTTTAAAAGAAGAAATAAAGTTTAAGTTGACTATTGAAGGATCAAATGAAATCTAATATGGATGATAAAGTAGTGGAAGATCACATTGAGCATCAACAAGTAGTTCTCCAACTCTCAAAGGATAACCTAACTGGTGCAAAATCAAATGAAACAATGTGAAGATCAACATCGCAATGAAATAAATTCGAAGTAGTTTCAGCGTACACAAGAACTCAACAACTACAAACAGATCAATTTCAGAGTATCGTAGCAAGTGGAAGAATCACTCCGTTGAATATTCCACATGGGAGGATGAAAATTTGATACGTAAGCATCAAGAAATAATCGCCGTTAAGGAAAACACTTGTTCAAGGAGAATGGAATGTTAGGTCCCTATATTACTAGTGTATCTCCTCATTGTTGTTAGTGTAGCCCCTTTATTGTTATTTTTGTACCCCCGTAGTCCCCATATTTTTATTATTGTGCCTCATAAACCCCACTATTGTTATTGTTGTGTCTTTACATTATTATTGTTAGGTTATTAGGATTATATTGTCAAACTCCCATGGACTACTATATATATAAAGGAGTTTTTGTCATTTGATCATCCAAGAATTGTTCATTTATATAACGTAAACGAGGTTTCCCCCTAGAAGTGGTTGATTTCTAAGGCATTGATCTCTCTTTTCTTCTATTTTTTTGGAGTGGTTTCATAACATTTACTAATCAATCAATTTTAGAGTATCACAAATAAGTAGAAGAACTTACCCATTGAATATGCCACATGGGAGGATGAAAATTTATAAAGAAGCATCAAGAAAAAATCAAGCGTTGAGGAAAACACTTGTACCAAGGAGAAGGGCATGCTAGGTCCCTATATTACTAGTATTCCTTATTTTTGTTAAGGTAGTCCCCTTATCAAGTACTGCTTTGCCCCCGTAGTCCCCATATTTTTATTATTATGCCCGATAAAACCCCACTATTGTTATTGTTCGTGCCCTTACATTATTCTCGTTAGGTTGGCTAGGATTATATTGTGACCCCATGGACTCCTATATATATAAAGGAGGTTTTGTCATTTGATCATCCAAGAATTGTTCATTTATATAATGTAAAGGAGGTTTCCCTCCTCGAAGTGGTTTATTTCTAAGGCATTGATCTCTTTTCTTCTATTTTTTGAGCCGGTTTCCATAACATTTGGTACTCGTAGATTTGGATTCTAGGGTTTCGCCGCTTCAAACATGTCATCTTGGCATTTTCACTATAATTTTTTTTTTACGAAGGTTCATAAGCCAAAAAAAAAACCCAATCAGGAAAAACGCTTGAGGAACTTCGTGGAAAGAGGACTTAGAGGGCTAATACATGATAGAAATTTAGATCTTGAAGATCAAATAACAGAGATAAATCAAGTTCAATATAGACCTCCTAAAAGAAAAACAAGGTGTTTATTTCTTAAACAAGTTTGCATAACATTTGTTTGAAAATCGTGTTTATGATTCCAAGGGCATATTGAAGCATAGATATTAGTATTGAGTTATATAATGCCTCCCAAAAATAATTCCACACCCATTAAGCCCTTCGAAAGCTCTACTATGACACATGAAGAGGAAGAATTGCGCATGATATATAAAAATTATGGTACCAAGCGCAACAAATTTTGATCTTATAAAGAGTAATAAAAGATGACATAGATGGTTTAAAAAGCATAAATGAAGGCTAAGTTGACAATTTGAAGGATCAAATGAAATCTAATATGGATGATAAAGTAGTGGAAGATCACATCGATCATAAATAAAAATTTCTCCAACTCTCAAAGGATAACCTAACTTTGGTGTTAATCAAATGAAACAATAGGAAGATCAACATTGCGAAGAAAGAACTTCTAAAGCAAATGCCATAGAAACAAGAACTCGACAACTACAAAATTGACTGACTTTAGAAAACATCTCACCAAGTGGGAAGAACTTACCCATTGAAGATTCCACATGGGAGGATGAAAATTTTATATAGAAGCATCAAGAAATAATCAAGCGTTGAGGACAATACTTCTTTTCAAGGATAAGGGAATATTAGGTCCCTATATTACTACGTTGTATTCCCCTTATTATTGCTAGTATCCCCTTTTATTGTTATCGTTGTACCCTCAGAAGTCCCCATATTCTTATTATTGTGCCCCATAAAACTCCACTATTGTTATTGTTGTGCCCTTACATTATTATCATAGGTTCGCTAGGATTATATTGTGACCCCATGGACTCCATATATAAAAAGGAGGTTTTTTCATTTTATCATCCAAGAATTGTTCATTTATGTAACGTAAAGGAGGATTCCCCTCGAAGTGGTTTATTTATTAGGCGTTGATCTCTCTTTTCTTCCATTTTTGGAGTTGGTTTCATAACATGCAAATTGATACATGTAAGTAGACCCAATGTACTACTTGATCCTACTCTTCCTTACTTGATATTTGATTCTTCTTTGCCTTCTTTTCCTTTCGTGATAAACGCTGGAAGTCCTCCAAGAAAACTCCAATTGTCCAAGAGTGAGAGAGAGATAGAATAGAGAGAGAGAGAGATCCAAAACTAAACTCGACAAAGTGTTACCAACCGATCCTCATAAAGTCTCTTTATTAATGTTGCCTCTATTTCTTCAATTTTCCATTATTTTCCTTCATTTTCTTCCTCACATGCAACCTGCGACCTTCCACCTTTCCTTTTCATCTAATTTTCATTATTTTCATAAATAAATTGCCAAAAATTCCATTCTTCCTTTCCAAAGCCTTTTCCATTTTCTTCTCCAATTTCGTTAGTCATAATATTTCAAATGAACACCCACACTAGGATGTTTTTTCCAAAATTCAACTTGGAATAAGTGTTCCATAACCATGGTTATTATTTTTCCTTTATTAAATTTTATTTACATAGAATTTTTACCAGGGTTTTTATGGAACCCTCTCTCGGGGGAACACCATCCTCAATGTTCAATGACACCTACAACCAATAATACTACTAAAAACAAAACATACCGCCCATGGGGCTTTATAAATTTACTCTTTATAGCATTTACAATGATCAACCTATTAAGAAGCAAACCAAAATGACAATATAACAACATGAAAACCATAATGACATGACACCCATACCTCTTATCGGGAGCTTTATAACACAACTCATGGTGGTATTTACATCCATATACATATGTACATATAACAAAACATCATACCAAATAAAATACCAAAATACATATCAAGGACATTCGCTCAACCAATGAATATAGAAGGATAAATAGCCTACATCTAATCTACCATCTCCCATGTAGCTTCATTGGGCCCAAAGTGCTTCCACCGCACTTTAACCTACTCCATTACTTGTCTCTAGAGAATTAGCAACATTATTTGTAATATACCGAGGTTCCAACTAGAATTCTCCATCTAGCTCCACATGCACAAACTAGTCAATAACATGATCAACATCTTTAAAATAATTCTTAAATAATGATACATGGAAAACATCATGGAATTTCATTGTTGGAGGCGTTGGGTAAGTCAATAAGCTACCGGTCCAATCCTTTAAATAAACTTGAAAGGTCCAAAACCGAGGTGCCGCCTTGAAGCATGACCCGCCTACAAGGAGCTCTTCTTAGGCTCGACGCACAAGTACACATGTTCCCCAAACTCCGAAACTCCTTAAACAACATGTTCCGATATGCATAGGTTGTAATTCATGTTCAGGTTTCTTTAGATTCTTTATCACCTCGTATTTCCTTTCTACTTTCGCTAACATGTCCGGTCATGTAGAAATTATACAACATGCATGTATATCTTGGATTCACCCTATCTAACAATGTACTAAAAGCTAAATATTGAATCGCTTCTACAAATATTTTTCATAATTAAAAACACAATCGCTAATCACATGAAATAAAGCAAGAATAAAATCACACACAATACGTATAATTTCCTAGAAAGCTTACAACTAAAAACCCCACTATCTTCTATTTTATATTCGGCATGGATCATGAAACAATTACATACAAAACTTTCCTCACAAGAGCCCTCCAAGACTCGCCTATTGTCTCACATCATTACACAAAACTCGACCAATACTTAGCCAATTTACTACCTCCAGACAACCTACCTTTCTCAGGCAATCCATGATGAATACAATCCCTAAAAGATAAGAATTTTGCCTTCCTTAACTCATGTAAGTATCATGCGGGAACTCCAATGGGTGTTTTGTTGCATGTGGGCAACACAATAATCCTACAACTGATAGTCAACTTCCCTTTCACCATAGAACTCAACTAGGTCTCCACTAGATCCGATACATGCATGCAACCACACAGTAAATCCTCGCCACATGTGAGATCATCGATTAACTAATTACTTTAATTCACTTGATCTCTCACTAATGTATCTTCAAATACAACTAGTACAATTGATTTTAACTCACTTAACCGGAAGCAACCGATTACAACTCGCATTAACTAATGCACCACTACACTTTGAAATTTGTTACAACTAAAATTACTCGCATGCCTCACTAACTACCTATAACTCGAAATCCACTAGCTAATTGAGTTTATCGCTTCCTACTTAACTATTTCGTGTTTACATTGAGAATATATTAGCAATTTATTTTCCATCTTAATTAAGGGATAACTAAAATAGACATGCACCCAAAAATAGCCCTATGGGCCCCACCCTAGTTTGGGTGCTTAATGTGTACTAGCGTGGGTGTTGAAATTTTCTTATTGAATCTCACACAAATTTCTCTCAACAAGAAATGGATTATCCTTCACCTTGATCTTGTCTCTATGGTATTTGATTTTTCTCCGGTGAGCGTCTTGTCGAATATCTACATCCTTATCTTTCGTGGGAATGTACCGAAGAAACATATCCTTTCCTCGCACAAACGATGATGGTAACATATATCTATATGCTTGGACATATCATGAAACATGGGATTAATCGATATTTAATGAATCTCTATTATCACAATGAATCATTGTCGTATCCATCTAAGAACCAAACAAAACTAAATCAAGATATTTCTCATCTCGATAGCCTCACATGCAAATTTCTTCACTTGCCGCCATGTATTCCACTTCTCCATCGAACCGAGTACCATGGATAGTTGTTTCCTTCAGAACAGAAGCTTTTGTTGATCCTATGCTAAAGATCCTCTGCGTTCTTCGTCCGATGGACTCGCTCGCCCAATCTACATCCGTGAAGCCTTGAAGCTTCACTCCCTTTGTCTTTCCGTACCATAGAACATATTCTAATGTGCTCCCTCAGTAACTCAAGACATGGTTCCCCACCTTCCAAAAGAGCTGGTAGGCTTAACCATAGCTCGACTAAGCTGGTTAACAATGTAGAAAATGTCTCTGTCCGGTGTCCACTAGATACATCAATGAACCAACTAACTCGTAGACATTAGCATCCACTACCTTCTCCAAGTAGCATCCTCTTCTCCACTTTCCGGAAGAGGAGTATCCATGGGTTTGCAGCTCTCCATCTTAAAATTACCCAAATATCTCCTTTGCATACTTGCCTTGAGACACAAAAATTTCACCATCCTCGGGCCGCTATTTCCAATCCAAGGAAACAATTGCGAAAGCTCCTCCTTACATGAGTGTATCAACCACTATCACTAGTCAAAATTAGATCATCAACATAAAGAACAATGGTCAATAGCTTACCCTCAACCACAATCTAGTATAGGTTTTCATCTAATTCACTTTTTTGTTTTCCGCTTCTCATGAAATAGTTGTCTATCCGAGTGTACCAAGAACGGGGTGCTTACTTCATCCCATACATGCTCTTTTGAGTCAAGACACATGCGACTCATCGTTAAAGGATCTCTGAATCCCTTCAAGCTTATCTATGTACACCTCTTCCTCAATGATCCCATTGAGAAACACAAGCCTACATCCATATGATGTGAATGCACCATCCCATCTGCCGGGAGTGAAAGGATGGATCTTATGGAAGAGTACCTTGCAATAGGTGAAAAAAGTCTCATCATAATCTATCCCCTCAATCCGTGAGAATCCCCAAGCCACAAATTTGGCCTTTTATTTCTCCACACTCTCATTAGCAACTCACTTTACCTTGTAGATCCATCTCGATCCAACCATGAATTTGTCGACCGGTCTGACCATCTCGCATGCACTATTCTCGACAAATGCAACATAATTTCTCCAATTAATGTGATCAACCTGTGTTGGTCGTCGCACTTCTTCCCCGAAAGGAAGATTGTTCGCCTCACAATAAATTTTCTCATAAGAGCCATGTATCCAAGAATCGGTCGTGAGACTCTCTCTCACCGCACCGTGAAGTAGGTGCCCTACATTCTCTCGCAACATCAAGTCTCAATCTATCAACTTTCGGTGTGCCTCTGGCCATTTCTAATTGATGACTTCCGCATGAGTGTTTTTGTCCACTCCATGAACCTCGTCATGTGGTTGATCCACATCTTGAGACTCATGCTTGGAACCAACAGCTTCTCCCCTACGTGCAACTCAGCCTCCTCTCAAGGGGCAACCACATGGATTTCTCCTCATCAAATTTATATCTCGTCATACAATAGTCATTCTCGTCGTTTGGAATACACGCGATAATTATGGGGTGTTTCAATGTACCCCAAAAAAATCCTAACCCTCGCCTATTGGTTCCAAACTCTTCTTCCCCGGCATCCTTGGTCACATGCACATAAAAAAAGCCAAAAATCTTAAAGTGTGAAACATCAAGTTTCTTACCAATGAAAGTCGTGTGTACTCATGCCAAGTATCCTATGAGGACAATGGTTTTTCACATGTACCATTGTGTTGGCGTTTTTCCACCCATAGATCCGTTGGTAGCCCTTGATCATGCAACATTTTCTTGTGTTGCACCCACAATAGTTATGTTCTTCCTCTTCGCGATCCCATTCCTATTGTGGGATATGATACGTTATGAGTTCTCTTTGAATTCCTTATTTGCCTACAGGTTCTTGAACTCGTTAGAGATGTATTCTCCACCATTATCACTCTTAAGATCCTTCACTTGCTTCTCTCGACTTTTCTCCACGAGTGCCTTAAAATCCAAGAAATTATAGAATGTCTTATCTTTTCCGCATGAAGAAGATCCAGCACTTACGAGAAAATTCATCAAAAAATATTACATAGTACTTATGTTTTTCTATCGAAGCAATCGTAGAAGGGACCACACACGTCCGTGTGAGCTCTCTCAAGGATCCCCTCGAAGCTCGATTTTCCTTCTCATGAAAGGTGTCCTTTACATATTTTCCCATAGTACATCCCTGCATGTGTCTAACTATGCAGTACTTCGGGAAGACTAGTAGAAATCTACTATATGACTTTGGGTTGCCCATGGTGACGATGGCCAAATCTCATGTGCCATAATTCGCCCTCATCCTGCTGACCACTTGATCTAATTTGCCCATAATTACGTACGCCCATCTACCCATAGCTTGTATAGATTCTTAACTCAAATCCCTATCCTCTTGGCTCGACCCTCGTTTTTTTGTCAGCAGAAAGCTTTTCCTTTACTAAAAACAACATCATAGCCTCTATCCTCCAACATTGCGACCAAGACTAAATTTTTCTTCAAACCCGTGCACATGCATTACATATTTTAATTAAATAGTTTAATAGATTGCTCGAAAGGTAATGGTACCAATCCCGGTAGCACCGTATCACCCGTCATCGCCTAATTTCAATATGCATCTAGAGATCCTTCTCCTCCAAGTCACCGAAAATTTCCTTGTCTCCCATCATGTGAAAGGAAACGCCACTATCCAAGTACCACAAAGATCCAACACCGGACACCATGCATGCGATGAATGAGAAATCAAGATCAACCCCGAGGCAAGGGCCTTACCTACCATACATCCTCTAGCCTTCTTGTTCTTCTTATTTTGTGACGCTAGTAGCAAAATTCCCATGTTCGTGACATTGAAAACACTTCACCTTGGACATGTCCTACTTCTTGCTATTCTTGGACTCGCATTTAGAATGAAATTTATTCCTTTTCCCTTCCCTCACCAAGTGTACTCAAAGCACAATCCTCTTCATCTTCATTCTTAGATGAAGATCCATCTCTCCGGTGTTCCACGAACTCCTTGTTACACTCATTTTTTGGTCATCTAACTCTTCATCATTAGATGGACTCAAGTACACCATGTAAGACCGCTTACCCCCTAGTAAAACCTGCCACTATGTTGTACTAGGAAGCCTCAAAAGGAATAATTAATTAAACCATAATTTAATTCACATTATTCCCAAATATGTTTAACCTAAAACAAAGAAATTAATGAGATACACCCATAGTTATCTTATTATTTTCTAGGAATAATTATTTAAATAATATTCTCGTTAAATATGACCAAATCAACCACTATTAATTAAATAAATCATTATTTATTTGATTATATCCCAACCACTTCCCTAAAAGGATAAATAAATCATTTATTTATTTATTCCTCACTAATCAAGGGATTTGACCCAAGTCAAACACCCTTTCCCTCCAACAAATAATAATAAAATATTCCATGAGGTGGATCTAGATTTGATTAACATTATTTTAATCATGCACCAAGATCTAGGAATGACCCAATATTTTGGTTATAATAGAGGGTTTTCCTCTTCATTCTTCACCTTTTGTTGCATATTAGATCACTTTGGATCTATACACTGTCTCATTTCCGCCATTTTGCTCCCATTGAGCTCTCATACTCTTCTACATCGTGGGTTTTCTACATCTACAAGAGGGAGAAAGCTTAGATCTCAAGTGGCCGAGGACTACAAAGAACCCATCCCATTGAGGGGAGATCCGGATACACCTTCTTGTTTCCTCCAGGTGCTCCGTAATATAAAAATTCATTCAAAAATCGTGTTCTTGTCTTTGTCTGTTGGATGCATGATAAAACTTTTACTTTACTCGCTTAATATCTTTCCATTTATAGATCCGTTTGTTGCGCACTTTTTAACTACTAATCATAGACCAAGATGTTTTGCCGTATCCGAAGGTGCCCCCGTAATATAAAAATTCAAGGCCGCTTCCGGGATCGGGACTGTGAGGGACTTCACATTCCGCCTCCCGCTTTTTAAGCCAACGAGCCCCCGCCGACCATTTGTACCCGTCATCATCCATGAGACCATCGGGGGAACGGTCGCACCGAATCCTCCCCCGTTGTTTCGCTGACCTTCCTTCGCCTAGCCATCTTGGGCTCAACATCTAGATCCATTCACTTACTCTCCTTCGTCACCCATGTAGACGATGCGCATGTGAACCTTCTTCTCATGATGATGATCTCGTGCCACTTCACCATGTCGTGGTTCTTCTTCCACCAAATACCCCATCTTCTATCACGATGACGACACTATGGAAGAAATTCCACCCCCGACTTTATCTATTCCTCTTACATCGAACCCATGTGTTGACACCACATCCAATTCCTGTGGCCATTACATCAAAACTCCAATGTTTGGGTAAGGGGGCACCCACATTTGAGAAACCACGAGACGCCATTCTCCACCACTCTTCTAGTGTATCCGGTCGTGTTGGACCTAGACCCGTATTCTTCCACATTTAGAAGAACCTCTAGAGTCCCATATCACTAGATCACTCTCGGGACGCATACCCCTTATCGTTCCTCATCTTACATCGCAACCTACTTCCTTCGACATTATTGTTGACCAACCTATAGCTTTTCTACGAGAGCATCGATTTCATTATCTCCAAATCCTCCTTTTGGGATAGTGACACCGTGTATGCCAATTCGAAAACTTGTGTCCATTTGATCCCTATATGCGTACTCAAAAGAGATCGTAATCCTCCATTTCCTTTCTCAAACTCGCATAACCATAACCGTAACAAATGGCACACAACATCATTAAAATGTGTTTAGATTCCCATTTTTCGTATACATTTTGGCATGACCACACCATGCTCGGGGGCACCTCTACCCCCAACCATAACCCTCCTCACCGTTTTGGAGAGGAGGTTGTCTTACCAATCGAGTGTGAAATTCCTTCTCTACAACTAGCCGTTGAACTTCTCCCCCCGACACCCCACCACTAGAACAATGACGATCATGCTTGAGCGTGCCTCCGAAGACCGCCGTGTTGCCTCGCAAACCATGGAAGCGCCAAAAAACGCACCAAAGCTCGCATGACCGAAAAGTCCAACTCGCACTTTTCGCGAAGGCGACCTTGTTCTAAGATATGACCGTGCCCATGATGTCCTAGGTCATGGGAAGTTTGACTATTATGGCTAGGCCCTTACATCATTTGTAAGGATTTGTAAGGATAGCCAAGACCGTGCTTTTTTCATTTTTTCCTACTTCACCAAAATCCAACTCCCAAACATAAACAAGACCAAACCCCCCTCATCTCCTGTGTCGTTAGCTTCACATTTTCCTGACCAGGTCGCACTTGCTGCCCTAATACCGCGTCCTCGGGTCGTACTTTTGTCTCAAAAAAGTGCGACCCGACGATAGAGATGAAGGAGGGGCCGTTTCGGGGGTTTTGGGCCCTCAACCGCAAATGTAATCCATCAAAATGCAAGAGCAAGGTTAGGCCTCTCGCCTCCAACCGACATCTCGAATCCAAATCTGGCCGGCTTCCTTCCCGCTACGTTCGCCGCAAGATTTAGGGCCTTCTCCTCTCCACATTCACCACATCAACAATAGCAAATGAATGATTTTGGAGGGAAAACCGCCCTCATTAAAAGAGAACCCCCCGTTTCTCTTCTTTTCGACCGCCGTGACCAATGACTCGGTAGCCCCCGTTCGACGAACCGTCGCCACCGCCGGATAGATCTCACCGAGCTCTCAAATGGGTTTTACTTATTTTTGGTGATTTGATACTTCACTCCGGACACTTTTTTCCACGAAGGGTCACTTCACCGCTCCTTAAAATCGACCTCTCACTTACGACACTTGTACTTGGGGCACCATATCGCCCTTACTTGTCCATGTTCGTGTTGATTTTCTGGCCATGAGTGCCCAATTTGTACTCATGTTTCTATGACCCCCACACAGCCTTTACTATGTGGCAAGTGACTATGCTGGGCCGCCTCTGTTTGTAGTGTCCAAAGGCCGAGTCATTGCATTTTATGGAGCTCTACCCGCGTCCTTTTACACCCACTATAGCCCTCCATCCTTCTTTGCTTGGTTCCTCTCTTGTGTCGCATATCATGACCTTCACCACCGTCCCCCGTCCCTTCGAGATGTCACGCCGCTCACAATATGCCTTTATGCTTCAATAAGGAAGTCGCTGTCCATTCGCCACTCCATCCTTCCCATTTCCACTATCATTAGTGTCACCGTCCGTCGCTTACGAGCCCCCTCGTGCCTGTAGCTGAGGATCTCTCATTGCCTCACCTACCGCGACCTCCTCTCACGAATATCGCACATTTATTCCAAGCAAGGTCTAGAGGGCTATGGCACTGTTCCAGCTTTCTTCCACTTCGTTCTGCCTCGCATCGGTGCAGGGATCCCTTACTTCCTTCCTCGACGGATTGCTTCCCAGCCTCCTTTCAAAGATGATCGAGATTCAGATACCTGAGACGTGGCCCCCGTGACCCACAGCTGTTCTCCCCGATGATTCCCGGCGTGTGTGAGATGTCTCACCGCGAGGGGGTGGCTCCCTGTAGCCCCCACATGCCCGGGATGACCTCTATTGGTGTACTGATGCCGTCTGATTTTGGATGATGCTGGCCTTAGCTACCATGCAAGACCTCTAAGGACGATGTACGCCGTATTTTGTGAGCCCTTCCCCATTTGCTGTGGGGCCTGTTGTATTTATCTCTATGTACTCGCATATTATCGTACTAGTCCTCGTCATATCCCGTGCACAAAGCATGTATGTGAGACTCTTCATTGTATTTTTATCCGCCCTTGATTATGCCGTGTAATTGTACTGTTCATCCCTAGCATCGACACACTATTCTTTTGTACTTTGTCACACAGAGACAGCCCCGCCGCCAAAGACAGTACCCTCTCATAAAAAGAGACTTGTTGCACCTCGCGAGTCTCGTCTCCTCGTGGTCTAGTCCTCCCGCACACTACATTCACCTCCCACTTCTCTCTCTCCCTCGACATACTCCTTTTATCGCCAGGCGCATTTATCACAACGTACTTTCGGTCACACGATTTGCCTCGACACTCGCACGCTCGGGGGGCACCTACAGACGATTTTTGGCTCATCTAACCTTTCATCATTAGATGGACCCAAGTAATAATTATATGACCCGCTTTACCCTAGTAAACCGTTTCACTATGCTAATTAGGAAGCTCAAAATAATAATTAATTAAACCATAATTTAATTATTATTCCCAGTATGTTTAACTCCAAAAACAAAGAAATTAATGAGATGGCACCCATAGTTATCTTATTATTTTCAGGAATAATTATTTAAATAATATTCCTTGTTAAATATGACCAAATCAACCACTGCCACTAAATAAATCATTATTTATTGATTATATCCTAACCACTTTTAAAAGGATAAATAAATCATTTATTTATTTATTCCTCACTAATCAAGTGGATTGACCCAAGTCAAACACCCTTTCCTCCAACAAATAATAATAAAATATTCCATAGAGGTGGATCTAGATTTGATTAACATTATTTTAATCATGCACCAAGATCTAGAATGACCCAATATTTTGTTATAAATAGGAGGGTTTTCCTTCATTCTTCACTCCCTTTTGTTGCATATTAGATCACTCTGGATCTATACACTTGGTCTCATTTTTGCCATTTTGCTCCCATTGAGCTCACCTTCTACATTGGGTTTCTACATCTACAAGAGGGAGAAAGCTTAGATCCTAAGTGCTTCTGACTACAAAGAACCCATCCCATTGAGGAGATCCTGATACACCTTCTTGTTTCCTCCCTGTGTGCCCTAATATAAAAAAATTCATTCAAAAATCGTGTTCTTGTCTTTGTCTCATGTTGATGCATGGAGCAAACTTTTTACTTTAATCGCTTAATATCTTTCCATTTATAGACCGTTTTGTTGCAAAGACTTAACTAATACTAATCATAGACCAAGATGTTTATAAAATTTCATTATTGTTGTTAGGGCTATTAGTTATGCGTAGCTAAAGTGGTTCTTTTTCGTACACTTCGACGAAGAATTCATATCAACACTCCTCCCACACCAAATCCGACCACAATCGTTCCTGTTCCGGAAATTTTCCTCTTCCATTGAAAAGTTTACAATCAGGCTAACTTCGGGAAGTCATAGGAGAGCCAAGCTCACCAAATCATCATCAATGAATTTTATTCCAATGCTCCTCATTCATCTTGACATTGACAAACTTTGTTAGATATTTTGGAATGGTGTCGCCCTTTTCCATCTTGATATTTTGGAGTTCATTCCTTGAGCGCCAATTTCCTATGGTCGTTGTTTCTTTGGAACAGATCCATCAAAGCCTTCGAAATTACATATGGTGTGGTTTTCCCATGGAGGCTTGAGACAAGCAGATCTCGTACTCCTCCAACAGATCCTCCTCGCCTTTACCACTTTCATTTGCCATGCATCAAGATTTGCAACATCTCGTCACAACAGGTTTAGGAACATCATTGTTAATGAATTCCTTCAAGCCATTGCTTCAAGTACCGCTCCATTCTCGTCCTTCCAAGAAATATAGTTTGAGTCAGCTCGAGTGCATACTCCAACCTAAAGCTATTGAAATCCATTTCGATCTTGAATCGCCTATAGCACCAAGAAATTCTTTCCCGCAAATTCGAATTATATCTAAATACAACCCAACCCCCGCTTCACTTCGCAATTTCGTGTTCGCATACCATGTAGAAATTATAAAACATGCATGTATATCTTGGATTCCCCCAATATAACAATGTACTAAAGTTAAATCCCTTCTACAAATATTTTTGGAATTAAAAACACAATCGCTAATCACATGAAGTAAAGGATAATCAAATCACACACAACACGGATAATTTCCCCGGGGAAATATTACAAGCCTAAAAACCCCACTATCTTCTATTACAGTCCAACATGGACTGCGTAAAACAATTACATACAAAAATATTCACAAGAGCCCTCCAAGAATCAGCTAATTTTCTCACACTGTCATACAAAAAATGACCAATACTTAGCCATTTTATCGCTTCTAGACAACCTACCTTTCTTGCACAATCCCTCATGAATGCAATCCCTAAAAGATAGGAATTTTGGCATTGCTTGACTCTCGCAAGCATCATGGGCACCCAATGGGTGTTTGGTTGCATGTGTGCAACCCAATAATCCCACAACCGATAGTCAACTTCCTTTCACCTAGAACTTAATTGGGTCTCCACTGATCCGACATGCATGCTACACGATAGTAAATCCCTCGCCTGCATGTGAGGTCATAGGTTGTGAATTAATTAATATTTAATTCACTTCTGATCTCTCACTCAGTGTATCTCTTTCATTTACAACTAGGAAAACTAAGTTAACCGATTACAACCTACATTAACTAATGCACCACCGCACTCCCTTGAACTCTATTACAACTATAATTACTTTTGCATGTAAACTTCAACAACTACCTATAACTCAACCACTAGCTAACCGAGTTTATCACTCTCGCTTAAATATTTCATGTTTACATTGAGAATAGATTACACTTATTGTCCATCTTAATTAAGGGATAACTAAAATAGACATGCACCTAAAAATAACACTCGGGCCCCACCCTAGTTTGGGTGATTAATGCAACTAGGCATGGGTGCTGAAATTGGTTGATTATCAACAGGTCATATCAATATCATTTTCACCATATCACCCCATCCGATGTGAGTATTACAAATCCACCCATAAATGCCTCAAACGACTCATCCTCAATGATTCTTGGTCACCATTGTTGTAAGAAAACCAACCAACGAAAGAATTCTCTCCAATATCCTCTCGTTGATGCATCACATACATCCTCAACATGTATTCTAGTATCTTGTTGACCCTCTCCATTTTTCCATTTGTCTCAGCTGATAAGTTGCACGTAAGGCAAAATGTTTACCTAAACCTACAAATGGTTCCTTTCAAAACTTGGAAGTGGACTTTACATCCTTAATCGACACAATATTCTTGGAACACCATGCAACTCGACAACATCTATGATGAACACCTCGTACCACATCACTAGTTGAATATGTAGTCTTCACTTGAATGAAGTGTTATACATTAGTCAACTCCGTCCACCAACCATGATGGAATCATGTTGTCTAGATGTTCTTGGAAACCTCGTAATGAATTCCATGGAAATTACCTCCCATTTCCACTGGAATTAGAATCGACTGTAGTAGTCAACCTATATGCTTACATTTTTCCTTTGCCTACTAATGCTTCATACATCTAGCCACAAACTCTACCACATCCTTCTTCGCATTCAAAAAATAATAAAACTTCTTTACTTCTTTCAATGTATTTTCTTATTTTGGGTGACTTGAAAATGATTTTTCATGAAACACCCTCAATATAATCTCCTTGAGCGCACTATCAGTTCGAAACATATATCATGTGCCTAAATTCTGATCAAGCCATCTACTAAGAGATGATGTACCACATCCTCGTTCACCCGTACCTACACTGCCCTTCATCAGAATCGGGGGTGGCCTAAGCTCTTTATACTCACCATCCTATCGTTTTTACCCGTAAGATCCAATCCGTATATATGTCCCATAAGAACTCATAATCGCAATGTGATTTACATGTATCTCACACACCATTTGCAACCCCGTTCTCTTTTCCTTAATGTACCCGATCTCAAAGTCAAACTCGATCGGGGCCAACCATCTAGCTTTGTTGTAATTCATATTTAGTCGATCAAACAAGTATCTCAACCCACCGTGATCACTCATCAATACAAAACTCCTACCAAGGAAGATAGTGCTCCACAACTTTAACGCATGAATGATCGTTGTTAACTCAAGATCATGTGTCGATAGTTTTTTTCTTACGCCCATTCAATTTATATGACTCATAGCACACTACTTGGTTCCTCCTACATAAGGAATCTACCAAGCTCCCTTTCTTGCAAGCATCTATACACACTACAAACTCTTTCTCCGTATATGCAATATTCAATGACCGGAGCATTTTTCAACAATTGCTTCAATTGTTCAAAACTTGTTTCACATTCTCCGTTCATTCAAATTTTTTACTTTTCTCGCAAAGGATGTAATAGAATATAAAATCAGGTGAATTTCTCGATGAACCCCCTATAATATCCTTCTAACCCCATACCTCTTACCTCATCCACATTTCTAGAGATTCCCACTCCATGATAGCTCCCATCTTTGTAATATTCCTAATTAGCTTTCACTAGTTGAATATTAAAAATTATCTTTTTGTTATTTAGATAGGTGAATAAGAGGTAGGGAGACCCATGTAAATCTCCTTATTGTGAATAAACCACTTCTAATGTGAATGTGGGTCATTGTAGAAGTTGAATAAAGCACTGTGGATGTGAATATGGGCTTGAGCATGTGGACTGGCCGTTGCCGACTCAAATCAGCCAAGGAGGTAGTGGAGAGTTAATGAGGGACATCGCGTTTATGAGGGGAGGAGTGTATGCATGAGAGTAGCATCTTTAATGAGTGGGACCTAGGTGAGGAACTCACCAAGAATATAAGGGAAGAGGATGGCAATGAGCATAGGGCATGATGATGATTATTATTTATGTCTTGGTCTTTTATGATTTCTTGTACACTTTAGTTGTTTAGTGAAATCATAGCCGTTTTGTTACAAGGGTGTTCTCGAGCGGGAATCCCACCCCTATCCTCGGGGGACTTCGAGTTCCTATCAAGAGAGTTATATTGAGCCTCATTTCCACTATTCAAAATTATGCCAAGCTTCATCCATTATCCATAGTGCATTCTCCTTCATCGTGTTTTTTTGCAGTGGTAGTAGCAGGAGGAAGGATAGATTCGCTCGAGCTTGTTTTCCAAAGGAGGGATCAATTCTCTCATCCGAGAGGCTAGCAAGGAAATGTATTTATGCATCATTCTTCTCATCTAAAAGTAGGCCAAGTTGTTACCATCACCTACATCACATTTTCCTTCGTGAACTACATTATTTTGATGAGCATGAAAAGAGGAGGGGTCGTGGCCCAATTGGTGAGTTAGATTTCAGCAAGGGGAGCAACCCTTCATCCGGGAGATCTATTGAGGAGTATCAACCATTTCTAAATCAGATCAGCCACCTCTCCTTTCAGCTATCCATTTGCAAAGATTATTCATCCCTAGGGCTACATTTCATCATTTTGCATTTTGTGTATTTCGTAAACCCTTTCTAGGTTGTCTTGGAAGTGTGCTTCTGGGAGCTTAGGTCTCTATTCTCAACACTTTTTGAGCCATATATCGGTTATTCTATATCATTTTATTTTTCCATCTCATGTGTTATACCAATTGACCGTGTTTTATTGGTTCTTCGACATTTTGAATAGCAACAACATTTAATGATAGAGTGTTTTTTTATTATTGGAGGCTTGTTTTGTCTTGTTTGAGTGACTTGTTCCTCAATATATTGTACATATTTGTTCGATATTTATAAGAAGATGGTTCTATAATTTTCTCATATCTTGATGTATTGATATTCACTACTATTTCCAATTTTATGTTCCATATTGCCACCTTTCCTATTTTGGAATATTGGCGTTGGTATCAGAGTATTAACTGGCTCAGCTTTGTGTATTTTACCCATTATGTCATCGAAGGAGAGCCTCTCATAGAAATTAAGAATAGGTATCTCAATAGAAACTCGGAGATATGATTGTAAAAACAATAGAGAAGACAAGGGAAATTTTCCAATGTATCAAGAGAGGAGGATGACAAGGAGTTTCCCAAGCTTCTTCTCCAAACCATGCAAGATATTGCAAGAGAAATTAGGAATGAGGATGGAGAGACATAAAGAGTCTCCTAGAGGGTTTGTACATGGGAGAAATCTCTCGGTGCATTGCACATCATTGGCATGAACAACTAGTGAGGTAGAAGGTCTCCCAACGCTCCACTATGCCGACATTATTAGTGGGAAATGGAGGGAAAGACCTCAAGAAAAGAAACTCTTAAAGATTATTTTTCTTGAGTATGAATCTCTCAATATCAAAGATTCAAAGATCATGTAAATTTTCAGGGTTTTTAGATCAAGGACAATAGTATACTCCCCACATAACAACAGTAAGTGCGTATTCATATTTAACAATGATCTAAGGCCGGCATCATGGGTAAACATTATTTTTTCCCGCTTTTGATGTAATAATCCAAGTGCACAACCAAGTCTTGGGTGGAGAATCTAGACATTTACTTCCATTTGAACAAAGTACTAGAGATGGAAGTAATTATCACAAAATTGCATCTTATTGGTTGCTAACCAGACAACTTTATGTGAATCGTTTCAACCAATCCTAGGATCAAGCTAGCCTCTTTAGTCTCGCAGGGCTCTCTCAAAAAGGGTTAATGATAGTTGATAATGATAAATTGTGATGTATTAACTCTAATTGGAAAATGACTTGCTTGTGATAAGTGTAGGTTGAAAAGAACATCGCATGTAGACATTGGGTTTATGGAGTCAACAAAGAAGAATTCAAGATAGATAGTTGACTTACATGGAAGCCGTAGATTCTCGATTAGGTTTTTAGTGTGTATATGATCTATATTTTCTATGTGTACCATTTGTAGTGTGTTTTCATCTTTAATACTTAGAATTCATTAATGAGTTAGCTTTATGCATGTATTCATTCTTCAAACCACTTACCTTACAATAGACTCAAAATTATCGAGGAAATGTAAACAAAGGATATGTTTACATTTCTTCATTCTTCAAACCACTTAGCTTACAAATGCATTCAAAATTCATGAGGAATTCATTCATTCTTTGACAAACCTAACAAGACAACTTCATGTAACTGCTTTCAAAACTAATATTGTGATCGACCCAGCTCCTCCAAATAGGAGGGCTCTCTCAAAGGGTTAATGATATTTCTGATAAATATAGATTTAGATGGCTAACTCCTATTTTGAAAAACTTGTTTGTGATAAGTGTAGTTGAAAATAACACTAGTATGCAAAATTCTGGCTTATGAAGTCAACAATTTTAGTAGCTCAAGAGGGGGTGAAGTCACTTGACATGGAAGCCGAGTCAGTAAGATTTTTAGCGAAGTACACACACATGAAACAGAAAATACATAGGCATTTCATCTATAAAGGAAGTCGTAGGATTACATGAATGAATTCCGAGTATTAAATATGAAAACCACCGCAAATTATACACATAAAATATATACATAAGGTAGGCACTAAAAAATCAATCATAATCTTAAGTTGGTCAAGAAACAAGTCTTTGTATTACCGAAAACAAATTACCAATTACATAAAGCATCGTTTTGCCAAAAAGTCTCCAACCCTTAACAAATTCAACTCTCTCGCCCTTTAATAGACTTGTTACATGATGAGATGATTTGCCTCCTAGATATATTCATCAAAATTTCCCTAATGACACCTTGTATAAAAATAAAACATCTATTTTAATGAGAACATGACATCTATTCTACTTGACAATCCTTTTCCTAATAAGACTCAAATTGTTCATTATTACAATAACAACCTTATCTCCTAAAAAAGTTACATATTTTACAACTTATTCCTTCACATGTTCTACAGGGTGTGATGAGACTCATCACTACATGACATCTTACTTTAAGAAATCCTTTTAAACCGGAAACCAACCCTATTTTTAAGGAAACCGGTCCTTATCTTCAACGAGGGGCTTGTTTGATGAGTTGGCTTCATCTCGTGATCTTCTGCCCTGATGACACAAAATAGTCCCTTGAACCTTTTAAAGTGTCCACATATCCATAACTACACAAAATCATTCTCATAAAGTTTCAAATAAGTACGCTACGAAAGTATGACAAGCTTTGGTAGTGTATTTTTCGTAGCGTTACAAAAATGCCATTTTCCATCAACTTTTCCCCGATTCTTTCTTCCTCGCACCGTATTCCTTATGTCTTGACACTTACCATATCATTTAATCCTTCAAGCTTCTCAAAAATGACTCAAAATGAAAAATAAAGCTACAAGAGTTTCGTAGTGTTTTCTTGTTCTTCAAGCCTAGGAACGCTACGAAACCGCTCGAAAACAATGAAATTTCCATATTTTTGTCTAGCTTAAAAAATGTGTCTTCCAATTGTAAAAACCTATGAGAAAAGTGAGAGAGGTTATTTTTCCTTGTCCCGTGCTTGAAAATAACCTCTCTCATTATTTTCCAAATTCATCTTTTTTCATCCACAATATTCTCTTTAAACTTATTGCTCAAACAAATTAAAAACACAACAATTTCCTTTGTTAGCTCCAATAGAAATTAAAACAACTTGAATTGATGCATGCTTAAGCAAAGCTAGGGTCCTAGACGAATAGATTAAGGTCCATGAGCTTATATCTTATCCATAGAGCCTCCTTTGTGTGCTTTATTGTACATGACCATCTCCTTATAACCAAGCCGCCCTTAAAAAGGTGGGTGACACTTGGAAAGCCAAATTGGACAACAAGTCGCATGGTGTGATGAAGCAAACCCTCTAAAAGTGACATTGAGATGTTTCACATGCAAGGATGAATGTTGAGTGAGAAATAAGTAATGATAAGGTTTTGTGTTTTAAATGACAAACTCTCATGCTTAAATCATGACACACACATGCCAAAAGGGTAATGATGACCTCATACATGGTTTGCATTCTTGAATTAAAATGACTCAAGCTTTTTCCGAAAACATAGAGTTCGTAGCCGAGCTCTTATCTCCCTATCCCGGATATATATTAAAAACCGAAGGCATTTTTTGTAGGTCGTGGTGATGTCTTGAAGAAAAACCTCTCTTTGTTTTTTGAAAACCATTTATGCTTGTCGAGAATCGCATTCTAAAAACATGTATAAAATAGGAAAATTATGCATTCCGAAATAAGGCTAAAAGACATCCTCAGATCTCCCAATATGTAGCACCTTTGAGAAAATTAAAGAGGTTATCATATTTTGATACAGTTTGAGAGTAACTTATCATTTTCTAAAAATATTTCTTGTTTTCCTATAAATCGCCCCTGAAGTTGACTTCAAATTCGGTAAAATGTAGAAATGCTTCATATTTGCTACGAAACTAGCAACAGCTTTCATAGCATTTTCTACCTATTTTACATCGAATTCGCTACGAAAGTAGGGATTCTTGGCTAAAATGACCTTTTTCGAAGTTGTAAGTTTGGGAAATCAAATATGTTACAAATTATTATCGATGGAACATGATGTGACCTATATGGATATGGTTTGGAGATGAAATGAGGGTGATCTTGAAACTTAGGAAAGGTTAAGTATGAAAAAATGAAATTTCCTATGCCAACTTGAAAATTTTTAAGAGTCCTTACACTTTCGAGAGTGAACTAGAGACCATTTTCAAGTAATGACTCATAAAATTATGAGTGATAATGCTGGCTCCACTTGGGATGGTGTGCTCCCTCGTGGTACACCAAAGAACTCGTAGTTCCGTGCCATCCATATTCTTGAAATACAAACTCGAAATTTATGAAAAATTTTCCAAGCTTCCTTCAAACTCTAATTGCATTCACCTCGATCAAGCTTGATGATTACCGTTGAAAAACCAAATTTGTACTTATTGAAAAGATGTCTAAGATACTTGAGCTTATTCACACTCTCGCTCATACCTACCCTAACAAGTGCAATCTTCATGTTTGGATCTGCTAACATGAAACTCAATGAAGCCAATCATTGATTTGATCTCGAAATTTGAACCTCTTGAATGTGCTTGAACCAAAATTAAACAAGATAATGAAATGACCAAGGCAACATAAAATGTATCTCGATCTTCATAATGAAAATATAACTGAAATATGGACCGTAGAACTCTTCCACATAGTCACCATAGGATCGTAGAAGACATAGTTTGTTTGATTATTCTCAATACATTCGCAGCTTTAGACAACTCGATATGTTTTTCTCAACAACACAAGATTTCGCCTTGTGTGCTATCAAACTGGTTTTTAAACTTTTTTTCAAAATTAGGGTATTCTTCTCAATCTCAAAAGAGAAAGGTAGCAAGACCCTCTCTTTTGTATTCTAGCATGAAAATATTTTGAAAAGACCGATCTGATCATGAAGACTATAGGATTGAATTTGGTCTTCAAAACTTCAATTTCTTTCTCAATTTTCTTAGCAACTTCATCCAAAAATTGAAACTTATCTTCCGACTCGCACTCAAATGATTTTAGATAAGAAGACAAGGACAAAGAAAACTTTTCATCTACTTCCTCATTAGCGTGATCATCATTCCATCGTTTAAAAAAATTGAATGAAGGAGAGTTTTCCAATAACTCGTTCGTCTATCCATTCTTCTAAAAAAATAAGCCAAAAATCAGTAAAATGACTTACAATAGATTTGACAGAAGGTTTTCAATCCACCGCGTTTACATTTCCCTTGGAAATGAATCATAGAAAAATATGATGCAAACATCTTCATCGCTTGACTCTAAGAAGTCTTATGAAAGTCATAGAAATATTATATATGCTTCAAGGTCAAACTAAAATCTTCCCCATTGAATTTTGGACCATTCCTTAAAAAATATGCATGTTTGGGAAAAGGATTTGGGAAGCCATAAATTTTTGAAAATATATACATGCATACCTTGAAACAAGAATGGAGAAACACTCCGAGTTCTTCATAATTCTAGTGGAATCACCATGAATCTATGAAATTTTGAATTCTTCAATACGGATTCGCCAAGGTAATCGTTAAATGTAAATGTATTCCCCCGAGCTCCTCCTACCTTTCAAGAGTTTAGCTTTAAAATTTCAGGAGATGTATATCTTCGTACTCCTACAGACGCACTAAAATGTTATCACAAAATTTCATCTCGATTTGATGTTAACCGTGCATAACTTTATGTAACTATTTCAAACCAACTGTGACCGAAGATTAGCCTCTTCTGTCCGAGAGGGCTCTCTCAAAAAGGGTTAATGATATTTGATAATGATAAACTAGATGGCTAACTCTACTTGGAAAACGACTTGTTTGTGATAAGTGTAGGTTGAAAATAACATCAAGATGCAAACATTGGGTTTGAGTCAACAAAGAAATAATTCAAGATATTTCACTTGAGATGGAAGCCGAGGCAGTAAGAGTTTCTAGCAAAGGCAAGCACACATGAAATGAAATGACACAAGCATCCATAAAGGAAGTCGAGCATTACATGAATGAATTCTCATTATTAAAGATGAAAACCATCGCAAAATGGTACACATAGAAAATATATATTGGATACACACTAAAAACTCAATCGAAATCTCAAAGTTGGCCGAAGAAACAAGTCTTTGTATTATTGAAAATAGTTACATAAAAGTCACAGCTTTGCCAAAAAGTCTCCAACCCTTAACGAATTCGACTCTTTGCCCTTTAATAGACTTGTTACATGATGAGATGATCTTCCTCATGGCTAGATCTTATCGAGCATTCCCTATCGACACCTTGCATAAAAATAAAACATCTATTTTAATGAGAACATGACAACTCATTAGGGGAATCTTGAGGTCTAAAAATGGGCCTCCTAAGAAAAATGTACAACCAAAATAAAATTTATAAGAATAAACAAGATTCAAGATGATGATGTCAACTATTGGGGGATGATTCACCATTTTTTAAGTAAAAGGGTAAAAATATTAAAAAACAATAAAATAATAAAAATACTTTTAAACTTGTATTTTCAACTTATCTCCCAAATTTTTTACTCAAATTTCTCAATCAAGAGTAATTATTGGATGCAAAATTTAATTTTCATCCAAGGAGTACGCATGTTGCATACTTTTTTAGATTAAGAAAGCGAAAAATGAGAAACATATGAAAAAATGTTACTACAATCACGTTTTTCATGTATTTCTCATTTTTCTCTTAGCGAGGTTCATCGAAAGTATGAAACATGGGTACTCCTTAGATGAGGAATTAAATTTTTCATCCAATGAGTACTCCGACTCAAAATTTGAGTAATAAATTTGGGAGATAAGTTGAAAATACGAGTTGAAAAAATAGTTTTTTCTTTTTTTCCCTCTAAATTTTGATGATGTCATCAAAGCTTACTTTATTATTTCCACTATTATTTAATAATTTCCTTAGGAAGCCCATTTTAGACCTTAAAAATTCCCCTAATGATTCTACTTGACAAGCCCTTTTCCTATCAGACTAAACCCGTTCATTACATTAACAACCTTATCTCCTAAAAACAGCTTACATCTTTGACAAATAGGAAAAGGAATTCATTCTTCAAATTTCGGCAACAATTTTAGAAATACTATATGTTTTCAAGAAGCTTTCCTGTACAATTCTCAAATCGCAAGTTTCTCTGATGTTGCGAAATTTTGTGATAAGATAGTGAAATAGTTTAATTTGGTGTACCACAGGCACACCATCCCAAGTGGAGCCACCGTTATCACTCATACCTTGTGAGTCATTACTTGACATGGTCATATATTTCACTTCTCAAAAGGGTAAGGACTCTTAAAAACTTTTTCAAGTTGGCATAGGAAATTTCATTTTTTAATAATTAACCTATCCTAAGTTTCAAGTCCACCCTCATTTCATCTCAAAACCATCTCCATATAGGTCACATTATGTTCCACGTACATCCTTGCTAACATATTTGATTTCCCAAGCTTACAACTCCAAAAAAAGGTCATTTAGCTAATAATCCCGCCTCCAGTAGCGACCTGTGTTGCAAAATAGGTTAGTAAACGCTACGAAACTATCGCTAGTTTTGTAGCGAATATGAAGTATTTCTCTATTTGACTTCGAGCAATAACTTCAAGAACTGCTTATGGGAAAAAAGGAAATATTTTAAGAATCCGAGAGAGTTTAAACTTTCAATAAAATATCACATAACAATAACCTCTTTCATTTTTCTCAAAGGTCGCCATGCATTCGGAGATACTAGATGTCTTTCACCTATTTTTAGAATGTAGAATTTTCCCGTTTTATACATGTTGTTAGAATGCAGATGATGGAAAGTCAGAGATGGTTTTTTCTGTAACACCAAGAGAGGTTTTTCTTCGTAACAATATTATTGAAAAAAAATTCCTCCATTTTTGAAAAAATACATCATGTATTTGTAGATATAAGTTTGCCCAAGACCGATTTTTCGTAAAAATAGTAAAAATCTGCAAAAGGGTTTTTAAATATGAAAGGTGAGAGATGGATTGTGTTCCTCATTAGTTTTATGAGGTCCATAAAATTCATATGGGTTCATGTCATGTTGAATACCAACTCAAATACCTTCAGAATAACCCGAACTAATTTAGGAGGAGTGGGAGAAAAAAGGTCTTAAAATGACACTAGTTGAGGAGCCAATTGCTCAACTCATCATCAATGAGGGAAGAAACCCTCAAGAATCATAGTGTGAGTCAAGCTAAGGATTTTGAAGTTTAATGGCATGTTAGAAGATAAGTTTTTACACTGAAAGTTTATTTTGAGGTTACACAGAAATCTAGAATTTTTGACGAAAGTAAGCAGCTTCATAAGATTCCCAAGCTGAAGAACAGAAAACGCTTATGAAACTACTCGTAGTTTTCCTTTTTCCTTTGAACCAGCTTTGGGAGCTTCAAAGAGGTGAAAATGGTATGGAATATGTATAAAGGCATAATGAACATCGTTAAGGAAAGAATTAGAACATGGTAAAGGTATTTTTGTAACGCTACGAACCGTTCTCTTACGCGTACTATTTTGAAGCTATATGAGAAGGATTTTGTGCACTTTTGGACAAGCTTGGGTACTTTAAAGGTTCAAGAGATCTTTCCAGCAACCATCCAAGACTTGAAGACCATGTGATGAAGCCAACTCATCAATCAAACCTCCTCGTTGAAGATAAAGACCAATGTTCCTAAAAAGTGTGGTTTCATATTTCCAATTTTAGAGGAGGTCAATTAAGATGTCATGTATTTATGAGTCCCATCACACCTTATTCAAACATGTGAGAGCATAGTTTTCAAGGATGTAATTATTTTTAGAGATAAGTTTGTTAATGTAATAATGAAAAATGGAGTCCTATTAGGAAAAAGATCAGCCAAGTAGGATAACTATCAATTTATCATTAAAATGTACGTTTATTGTTATGCAAGGTGTCGCAGGGTTAAATTCGATGAATCTAGCTAGGAGGAAGATCACTTCATCATGTAAAAAGTCTATTAAAGGGCATGGAAGCTCTAATTCTGTAAGGGGTTGGAGACTTCTTTATAAACTCGTTAGCCTTTATGTAATTAACTATTTTCAATAATAATAGACTTGTTTCTCGACCAACCCGAGATTCTGATTCAGCTTTTTATGTGTATCTGATCTATATTTTCTATGTGTACCATTTTCAATGGTTTCATCTTTAATACTCATAATTCATTCATGTAATTCTTTGAATTTCTTTATAGATGAATTGACTGTCATTCCCTCGTTTGAGTCCTTCGATCGCCTCATGGCTAGATTCATCGAACTTTTACTAATGACACCTCGCATAACAATAAAACATCTACATTAATGAGAAAATGACAACCTATTCTATTTGACAGTCCTTTTCCTAATAAGACTCAAACTATTCATTATTACATCAACTATCTTATCTCATAATATGAGTTACATCTTTGACAACTATTCCTTCACATGTTCAAATAGGTGTGATGGGACTCATCACTACATAACATCTTAATTGACCTCCTCTTAAATCTAGAAACAAACACCGTTTTTTAGGAAAACTAGTCTAAGCAATTTCTTTATTCCTTGGGCTTATTATAGGCCCAAGAAATTTTGTGAAAATTTCATGTAACTGCTTCAAACCAATCTTGTCATCGAAGCTTAGCCTCTCCAAATACCGAGAGGGCTCTCTCAAAGGGTTAATTATATTTGATAAAGATATATTTAGATGGCTAACTCTACTTTGAAAACAACTTGTTTGCGTATATGTAGGTTGAATAGAACATAAGTATGAAAACATTGGTCTTATGCACCAAAAATTTCGCAGCTCAATAGTAAGTCTACTTGACATGGAAGCCGAGGAAGGTAAGAGTTTATCAAGTACACACATGAAATAGGAAAACACACATTCAATTCATTCATAAAGGAATTCATAGCATTACATGAATGAATTTGAGTATTAAAGATGAAAACCATCGCAACATACATATAAAAGATATAGATAAGATAGGCACTAAAAAATCAATCGTAATCTCAGGTTGGTCATGAAACAAGTCTCTCAATTAATTAAAATAGTTAATTACATAAAGCCGCAGCTTTTGCCAAAAAGTCTCCAACCCTTTAAAAATTTGACTCTCTACCCTTTAACAAACACTTGTTACATGATGATGATCTTCCTCCTCCCGGCTAGATTCATAGAATTTACCCTACCGACACCTTGCATAACAATAAAACATCTATTTTAATGATAAAATGACAAACTTATCCCATTTGACAACCCTTTCCTACTGTGACTCAAACCTGCTCATTATTACATTAACCTTATCTCCTAAAAAAAATTACATATTTGACAAATCCTTGCCTCACATGTTCGAATAAATGTGGTGTGATGGGACTCATCACTAAGCATGACACTTTAATTGAGCTCCTCAAACTCGGAAAACAAACCCTTTTTTTAGGAACACTCGGTCTTATCTTCAACGAAGAGTTTGGCCGATGAGTTGGCTTCATCATGTGGTCTTTAAGTCTTGTATGATTGATGACAAGATTCCTTGAACCTTGAAAATAAATTAGCTGTACATAACCGCACAAAAACCTCGCTCACATAATCTCAAAATAGTACACTACGAAAGTATGACAAATAAGTAAAGAGCGTACTTTCGTAGCATTACGTAAAATGCATCGGGCCATCAATATTTCCGGGTTTTTTCCTCCCGCATGATGTTCATTATGCCTTAATACATCATCCATACCATTTTCGTCTCTCTCGAGTCTAAAAAAATGGTTCAAAATGCAAAAAGGAAAGCTACAATAGTTTCGTTAGGCATTTTCCCGTTCTTCAGCGCCTGTGAACGCTACAAAAACCGCCGAAAAACAATGAAAAAATCCGTAATCTTGTGTAGCTTCAAAAATATACCTTCTAAGCAAAAAACCTTGTTTCTAACATGCCATTATCCTTCAAAATCATAAACCAACTCACACTATATCTCTTGAGGGGTTTCTTCTCATTGATGACGAGTTGAGCATTTCACTCCTCAACTACCGACATTTCAAGACCTTTTTTCTCCAACTCCTCATGAATTAGTTCAAGCTATTCCTCGAGATATTTAACCCGATCCTTCGGCCTTCCCGTTAGAATATTTCAAATGCAAGTTCATTTTCCCGACATGTTTCACCTCCTTTCTCAATGGCATGGTCCATTTGATAAGTTATTGTGTATTATCTAGGGTCTTGGAAACACCGTCAACCCCGCTCTTCCCAAATCTTCTTCATTTCCAAACCGAACCTTGTAGACATTGTGTTTACTTCTTCTTTCTTCATAACATAAATTTCATGGTTTTCAACTTCAATTGTTCTTCGTGGGAGTTCAAACTCTATTTCTTCCACTACTTTCTCTTTTCCTTTCTTTGACTTGCTAACCGAATCTTTCTCTCGCAGTGCCGAAAGATAAATGATGTCTTGGTGGTGGCTGGGACCGTGCCGCAGGTGGATGAAACTCCTTACCGCTCTCTAATAGCTTTCTAGCATGCCTTGTCATGGGATTTCGTTTTGAACATAAACTGTGATCTTCTCCTTCAAATTCTAGTTTCTTTGCAGATTTGGTTTTCTTTTAGTTTCTATCCACCTTCCTCTATATCCTCGCCCTGACTATAGGAGTCTCTTCTATGTCAATGGCGTGTAATATGTCTTCTATATTTTCTTTAGCTACCGCCTCTATATTCTACAACCATTGTTCGACTCATTTTCATCCCTTTGGTTCCTTGTTTACTCACAACTTGTTTTTGTTTTTATGTGTTTGACCACTTTTGATTTCTCGTTTATGTGTGACATCGGGGTGTATCAAAAACTCTACAATTTCTCTCATTTTCTACCATTACCGGTTCACTTGGGTGTACTCTGTCGGTTCACTGGGTGGCCGCCACCAATGGTTCACTTTGTTTTGCTACTAAGGGTGATGGGATTCTTCTAGGTTTAGGGGTTCTTGAAGGAGTAAGAGCATCCAAACTCAAAGCCACTAACAAACAAAAATGAAGACCAATCTATGCCTAGTCTTTTGGAGCTCATTTAAAACCAATAGTTTCAATAAACCATGATGAAACAATAAAGTCTTACTCCCTTCGCATTTTTCTTGGACCTTATCTTACCATTTTTGATAAACTTCTATGTAAATAGAAAGGCGGATCAAGAGATATCTTACCAAGAAAGTGTAGGAGTAGCTTGAAATGGTATGATTAGACTTTATGATATCTTCCTTCACAAGTAAAATAATTTTGGATGATGAGCAAGACTTTGAGTATTTATCCTTCATGCAACTCCTTGAAATGGCATTAGTAAGGTCCATTTCACTGCTTTTAGTTTGCTAAACTTCTTTGCACTATTCCATGTTAAACTTGAACCTTTAAACCACTTCTCTTGTCCCCTTGGAATCCTTGCTGTTGCCGCAATGACCTTCCGGGGTAATGGGAAGATTAAGCATCCCCACTTTGGTAGTTGTTCCACCGAAGTTTAAATCAAATTCTTGAAACTCCGTACATGGCAGCCTTGTAATCTTTTACAAAACTTTAAGCAACATGTCCTTCCGAAGACTTCTGTCAGCTTGTTGGGTCTTCGTTGATCAAATTCATATTTGTTGGTTCATATCTCTGCAATTGTCCACCCTTATTTGTCCTTCTTTTTCTCGCTATGGTTTCTTTAATGCTTTCTCAGCTTCGCTTGATAGTTCTCTACTCGCTTGATAGTTTTCAACCTTGCTTCGATCGATGATCTTTGTAAACCTTGAAAACACTACCATAGCTTTGCTCCAATGCAATAGCTCAAAGCTCAATATCATGCGAAGAAGAAATGAATAATGAGAAATGACCGAATTCAGGGAAATATTTGGAAGTTTGAATGTCCACTCATAACTCAATGATGACTCATACATGCCTAAAATGGTGATGATGACTTTGTGACCGACTCATGTACCTTGATTTTATCCCTCAATGACTCGAATGGTATCTAACTTACCCTTTTCCAATGATATTATAGCACCTAAATGTAGCTAATCCGACAAGACAGACAGAAAACCACACTTTCATAGCATGCTTAGTGTAAATTTGGGAGGTTTTCGCTACGAAATGACAAGAGTTTCGTAGCGAAAAGTGACATTTATTCTGGTATTTCTGCCACGAAACTGTACTTGATAAAACGACTATTTCGGTAAAAAAAAATATTTGGAATTGAAATCGTATCGGAAATAATATGAGTGATGTGAGACATGAGGGGATTTGAAAGTGAGTGGGTTTGGACCTTAGGGTAAGCTTAAAACAAGAAAAAAATTAAAATTTTCCTTGACCAAGTATATAAAAAATGAATCCTACAACACTAACTTTTACACATGAACCTATATGACTTTGTCAAATGATGCTTCATTTTTTGGTGATAATGGTGGCTCCACTTGGGATGGCGTGCCCTGGTACACCAAAGAACCACAGAGTTCCATTGTCGCTATCCATCTTCTTGAAAAACAAAAACTTTGAAACTTTCCAAGATTTTTCTTCAAACTCTAATGGCCTTCACCTGTGGGCTCAAGTTTGATGATCAGATTGTCATTATTAGCAGAAAAACACATAAAATGGAATATATACAATGGAATGAAATGATCGCCAGATTTTAAGAAGAGTAGTGCTTCAAAACCTACCATTGACAGTTCTCCAAAGATATGGTCTTCCGTCCATCTCCTACAAAATGTAAGTATTGTTCCCATGGAATGCAACCTACACCGAATGGACCTTTCCAAAATGTTCTCAAACTTATCATGCTTTCCTTCTCTTCAATCATGGCCTCCCATTTCAAAACGACATCTTGATTTGAAAATTTTCTTCCTTGACCTTCTTGTCAAATGTATTCTTTACCCCGTTGAGATTGCCGATTAATGTTATAGACTTCCTCCCTCTTCTCTTCGCAAATATATCAACCGATCGATCCTTCTCTCGAATTGCATTGGCTCCTCCTCCAATCCTTGCATAGCCTCATGATAGGCACTCCCAAGGATGTAGGAAAAAATGGCTCAGCTCCATAAACCAAATTTCATAAGGTGAAGTTCCAATCGAATTCTTTGTGCACACTCTATCACCCCACATAGCATACTTTAGCTTCAAGTTCCATGAATTCTTATTCTCCCGCAACACCTTCTTAATAATCCTCACAATGCTCTTGTTAGAAGATTCAACAAGACCATTCCCTTGTGGATAATATGCGTGAGAATGCCCAAGTGAATTGTGATATTGATGTCAAAAAAATAACTGCCTTCTTAGACTTAAAATGTTTGCATTATCAAGTGATGATATCTACAAGGGCAACCAAATCTAGACAATATATTATTTTCTAAAAGTGAAAATGATAATCGAATCATTTGCTTGCCTAGTTGGAATTAAGCTCAATCCACTTGGTGAAATAAGCTGCTGTCAAAATCCAAATGGAGCAAGCTGACCCGAATATGATGGATGAATCTTCACCAATAAACTCTAGCCCCCACTCTGAAATGGAACCTCAACATAAATATGCATCAAGGGTAAAGGTACAAGTTTCTTCTTAATATAAAAATCTAGCATTCATGGCAAAGTAACAATCTTCTTGTAGACATCTTTAAACATTGTAGGCCAATAATATCCCCGCTTCTCTAATAATCTTGTTTGTTGTGTAGCCTTTCCAATAATGATGACCTCCACAATCTCCTTGTGAAACTCCTAAATCACCTTTTCATCCTCCTCTTCCAGCGCAAACAATTCAATAAAATACCGCATCCTTCCAATACGTGCTTTTGTCACTGCCGTAGTATCTCAATGAATTTGACTTCAAAAAATCTCTCCTGGACTTGTCACCAAAGCAGTGCTCTATGATGATGTAAGACAAAAACAATGTCTTTGTACCAATCAAATGATGTCTTTTTCTTCAATGGGGATCAACTCTTCTTCTTCATCGAAATTTCTCAAATTTCTGCAATTAAATTCATGTCAAGACAATAAAAGTTTGACTATGCCATCATATTTGCTGTGCCGTTTCTCTGACTAATTTTGTGGGCTTGATATCGATATCATATTCCAAATAGTTAGATATCCATTTCCTCTTACCATCAAGATCAAATTTTGAGTTAGGATGTCTTTCACAATAGCATTAGGAACATAAGCTATAATATGAGAGTGCATAATGTAAATTAAATATCTAATGGCCTTGACCAAGGCATAAGCTTGCTCCTCTAAGATGTTGTACTTCAGCTCTAAGGTAGCTAATGTCCTACTAAAAAATTAAATGGGTTGTTCAATACCTTGTTGTTATTTCTACAATAAAACTCCAACAATTTTATTTTCCGATGCAAAATGTAAAAACCATAAATTCGTCTTTTGAGAAATCCAGGGTTGATCAACACTGTGCTTGGGTGAGTACCTTTTTTTCTCCTCAAATGAGTGCTTTCTTTCTACCGTCCACTTAATGCTAGCTCCTTTATTCAAAGATCTTTGTTATGTCCTTTACAATCTCAAAGAAATTAGAATAAAACCTCCTCACAAAATTTTCCTTTCCAAGGAAAGACTGAATCTTCCTTTCTTCTTCTAGAAACGCACTTTTCTAAATTGCATCACCCGTTTTGGATCAATCTTAATCCCATCTTTTGAAATAATATGTCCAAGTAATTTACCCGAATTTAGAGAAAAAATGCTTTTAGTGGTATTGAGAGAAATTCCAAACCTTCTACACTTCAAATATAATCCTTTCTAGGTGCTTTAAGTGATCTTTCCTCCTTGGAGAAGACCGTTATGTCATCTAGATACAACCACCATCTTGTATTTCTCCTCGCAAAAAGCAATTTCCACGTTCGAAAAGTAGCTCCCGCATTCATCGACCAAAGGGCATTTTGGCATACATGAATGTGCCCCATGGTGTGGTAAAGTCCTGCTTTTTCATGATTCGCATGCACAAGTATCCGATTGTACCTTCGAAAACCATCAAGCATAGATATCCTTTGTGAGCCAACAATATTCGCAAAATTTTGTCCATCTTTGGGAGAGGGTAGTTGTCCTTTCAAAGAAGATTTATTCACATTTCTCAAGTCAATGCATATTTTGATTTCTCCACCCTTTTTTATGACCGGAACCAAGTTTTCAAGCCACTTCGAGAATCGATTGGAACAATAATTTTGGCATCAAAAGAGTTTTTGATTTCCTTCTCAATCGTAGGCATGCGAATTGGATTAATCCTCCGAAATTTCGCTTGAAAGGCTTTAATTTTCTTTAATGGGAATGTTATGTTGTATGATAGTAGGATCATACTTCTTCAAATCGGTGATAACCTAACCCAAAAAACATCTATAAACCTTTTCATCATCTCAATATATTTTTGTCTCATATCAACTAAAAGAAACTTTGAAAGCTTAATCATTTTTGGCATAACTACTATACCAAGGTTACAACTCTCTACCTATTCATCATCAACTTGTATCCTAGGAGACTTAAACACATCATTCCGATCAAAAATATTCTCAAGGGATGAGGCTTTGGGTATAGAGTTATTCTTTCGACTGTATTACTTCAAAATTTCCTTTTGATTCATGTTTTGTTGATCTACTTGTGTATTTTCAAACTTCTTTCGCATCAATAAATTTTTTTACTTGTTAGTCATCCTCAAAGACTTTCCAATGGATACCTATCGTATAGCTGGTCTATGGCTAACCTCAACCTCATATTTTTAGTGGAATGTATGGGAATGATAAATAGACTTGCAAACATTGTACTTCTAAGTCGGTTTCACTGAGTTTTGGTCCCTAGTCTTTCACTATAAATGAATGTTCTTGGAAATTTTCCAACATGTCCATGACTAAATTTTTGTATGTCTCTCATTCTCACATCCTTTTTATACACACCCTCAACTTGCTTAATGACTAATTCGAATATCCACAAATAGAAATATTTTGAGCACCCATTTTCAAAATTTCTAAGCCCCAAAATCAAATATTCATAATCACCATGTTATTTGTGCAATCAAAATTTAGTTTGTAAGAAAAAGAGCTTATTTTCATCATCCAAATTTGGTGGATCCAAATCCTCGCTTCCTTCCCCCTCTCTTCCTTCTCCGATCCATCAAAGTTCAACAACCACCAAATTTCCTTCCGCCTTCTCCTCACTAATTGCTGGATTTTCCAAGTAACATATATTGTTGATTTTTCTGCCTTCTTTTCATCCTCTTCTTCATCTGTCAACTCATTGAAAAGAATAGCAAATCCAATTTTAGTATCAAGATATAAATTGGAAAGTTTGAGGTTTGTCTTTACTACTTACCAAGCCATTCTTGTTTCTCTATAAAAGTCTCCTAAGCTCCACAAAAACATGAATGGTGGCATAAGTTAGATCCATCTACATTGTACCTTTGATTTTTCTTTCCCATGAACTGGATAAAAACATGCCAAATTTAGGCGGAATGTCCTTTACCACAATGTCCATGACCATTGTTCCTGTGGACATGTGCATGACCAACAACAACATCTTTTATTAAACCATACTATCAACTCTTTTTGAATCAAAGGAAAACAAATCCTTTACATGGTCTAGTAATTTCCAACCCAACTTTCCATGATTACTTTGGGCATAAGATTGTGATAGGCACTCGAATCCAACATAGAATTATGCAATTTCATGTCATGAATGTTAAGGCTAACATAAGAAGGAGGTACCTCCTCATTTTTCTCTATCCTCTAATCTTGGACCCAAGTATATGGTTGGATGATCTTCTCAATGTTTAGGGATATCAAGAGATCTTGGTTTTGAATTCAACAATTTCACAATCCTAATTTTGTATTCATTCACCTTAAGAATTTCTCCAAAAGGTAGGATTTTTATCTTGTGGAGATCTCACTTTCCAAATCAAAACAAAAGCAGTATTTTTCTCGTGTCTTTGATAGAGGAGGAGGGTGATATTTCTTTCCTAACTTCAGTAACTTTGGGGGCATCTTTCTTAGGCTATGTTTTTTTTGCATTAATTGGCACATTTCTATTTCTGAGGTTGTACTATTTCTTCATCTCAAAGATTGCATGTTGATACCTCAAGATAATCAAATCGTTTCTCACCCTTGTTTAATTCATGATCCGACTCATCATGTCTCTTCTTAGTTAAAAACATCCCCGACATGTTCTCATCTAAGAAATGAATAGAGTCTTCTTTGTATTTCAGGTTGATCTTCTTCATCAACTAAGTTTTTTGAAAAGGAGGCCTTACTTGAGGGCCGTGGTCGATTTATGTTTTCCCTTGGCCTTTTTGAGCTCCTATTTTCGTAAAAATGTAGGGCTTTCTATTGCATACATGTTTTTCAAATGCAAATAAGTGATAGTCAGAGATGGTTTAAAAAAAAAAGTGATAGTTTTTTCTTCATAACATTCTTATTGACAAAAACCTCCTTATTTTTGAAAAATACATCATGGATTCAGAGATATAAGCTCTATTTCAAGACCTATTTTTGAGAAAAAAATGAAAAATCTACAAAGTGGTTTTTGGGTTATGAAAGTTGAGATGGATTGTGTTCCTCTATTAGTTTGATGAGGTCCATAACATATAGAGGGTTCACAGCATGTTGAAAACCGTCAAATACCTCCAAGAACATCTAGAACTAATTCATGAGGAGTCGGAGAAGAAAGACCTAAAAATGATAGTAGCTGAGGAGCCAATTGCTCAACTCATCATAAATGAGGAAGAAATGCCTCAAGAACTATAGTGTGAGCTGGCTTCATGATTTTAAAGTTTAATGGCATGTTGGAAACAAGGTTTTTACAACTTGGAAGACACATTTTTTATGCTAGACAAAAATCTAGAAATTTCACTATTTTCTGTGGCTTCGTAGCGTTCCTAGGCTTGAAGAACAGAAAACGCTACGAACCATTTGTGAGCTTTATTTTTGGAATTTTGAACATTTTGGAGAAACTTTTAAAAGATGAAAATGATATGGTAGAGGTGTCAAGACATAAGGAATACAATGCAAGGAAAGAATCGAAAAGTTGATGGCAAAAAGGCATTTTTTTAATGCCATGAAACTCAACATATACTGATAGCCGTATTGTTTTGAAGTTTATGAGCAGGATTTTGTAGTTATGTATATTTCAACACTTTCAAAGGTTTAAGGGACTATGTCAGTTGTCATCCAAGACTTTAAGATCACGAGATGAAGCCAAATCATCAACCAAACCTCACAGAAGATAAGGACCAATTTCCTTAAAATAAAGGTTGGCTTCGCCTTAAGAGGAGGTCAATTAAGATGTCATGTAGTAATGAGTCATCACACCCTATTCGAACATGTGAAGGAATAATTTGTCAAATATGTAACTTTTTTTTAGGAGATAATGTTTTTAATGTAATAATGAACAAGCTTGAGTCTTATTAGGAAAAAGGACCGTCAAGTAGAAAAGTCATTATGTTCTCATTAAAATAGATGTTTTATTATTATGCAAGGTGTCAAAAATGACTTAGCTTCAAAATAGAAACTTTAAAAACTAACTTATGAATGAATTCCCGAGTAATATGAATAAGCAGGATAAAGTTATTTCATTTTGTGATAACATTTTATCGTTATGCAAGGTGTAAAAAAAGGACTTAGTTTTCTCGTTAGCGTACCGTTTTTGAAGCTATATAAGCAGTGATTCTCAGGCAGCTATGGATATGTGGACACTTTCAAAGGTTCAAAGGATCTTGCCAATAGTCATCCAAGACTTAAAGACCACATTATGAAGCCAACTCATCACCAAACCCTCGTTGAAGATAAATACCGTTGTTCCTAAAAAAATGTGGTTTTGTTTCCACTCTTAGAGGAGGAGGTCAATTAAGATGTCATGTAGTGATGAGTCCCATCACACCTTATTCGAACATGTGAGAGAATAGTTGTCAAAGATGCAATTTTTTTAGAGATAAGGTCTGTTAATGTAACAATGAACAATTTATCTTATTAGAAAAGGATCGTAAAGTAGGATATATGTCATTTTATCATTAAAATAGATGTTTTATTGTAATGCAAGGTGTCATTAGGGTAAATTCGATGAATCTAGCCAAGAGGCAAATCATCTCATCATGTAACGAGTCTATTAAAGGGGAAGGGAAGTCGAATTTGTAAGGGTTTTTGAGGACTGCTTGGAAAATCAAGTAGCCTTTATGTAATTAATTGTTTTCAAGAATAGAGAGACTCGTTTTCGACCAACCCGAGATTATGATTGAATTTTTAGTGTGTATATGATCTATATTTTCTATGTGTACCATTTTCTGGTTTTCATCTTTACACGAATTCATTCATGTAAGGCTCGAATTCTTTTATAGATGAATTGACTGCATATTTCCCCGTTTCATGTGTGCTTGCCTTTTGCTAAAATCCTTACCTCGCCTCACTTCCATGTCAAGTGAACTATCTACTAAATTATTTTTTCGTTAACTCCATAAGCCCGTTGTTTCGCATACCGGGTGTTCTTTTCAACCTACACTTTATCACAAACAAGTCATTTTCCACGTGGAGTTAGCCATCTAGTTTATCATTATCAAATATCATTAACTCCTTTTTAGAGAGTCTCCCCGACCGGGCAGTGCTGCTTCGCCCGCGGTTGGTTTGAAATGCTTACATAAAGTTGTATGGTTAGCATCCAATCGATGCAATTTTGTGATAACAGCAATATCAAAGTAGCAATGCTACACCTTAAGGTGAGGCACATGATTAGTGGTTTCATGGTCTTTATACATTGGGGCATGCCAATGTGACTGGCCATCACTCAAAGTTCACCTTGGCCAAGCAGAGAGGTTTGATCGAAGAGACGGTAGTCACCTTTTATGGGGCTAAAGGCCTGGCAGTCGTGTACTCCGAAAACCTATATTTTTGAATTTCAAAACTTTCTCGTCATGGTTCCTAATTTTTCTATAGCTAGAGTGGTCTATATGTTCATCGATGGGCTAGGAGAGCTCTTTGGAATGGGTTGGTTAACCCACTAAACCAACTACTCTTCAAGATTCTATCGAGAGGGAAAGAGATTTACAAGATGCTCTGCCAAGGGCAAAGGCTCCATTCCAAGAAGGCCTCCCTTTCAATCAAAAAGGGAAATATGTGAAGGTTATTCCTTCAAAAGAGGACCAGGAACAAAGGGCCTCTCAAAGGTAATGTCCAAAGAGACTCGAGGAGGAGGAAGCTTTGTCACATGCCAAGAACCATGGGAACCAGGGCATCATCAGGCAAAGAAAAGCATGTTGTATAGAAGTATTCTTTGTGATAGTGAGGAGGAGGAAGAAGAGGAGCCGTAAGGGGGAAACAAAGGCTATGATAGCAGGAGAGGATCCACCACCACCAAGAGGGAATGGAGAATTTTCTCTAGTTGGAGGGGCCCTTGCATCTTTGCGGGGCATCATATCTCGACTTTGAGAGTCTCAGGCACTGAGTCTAGATCGTAGAGCATCGTTGTTGATTGATAAGTGGGGATACCACAACTTTATTGATGCTCAATTGTACCAGCATCCCCGTAATTTTTCATATTGGTGAGACCAAATGTACAGGGGTAACATCATACCGCCTTGGATTCCTAGGACCTAGCCTTCCCGGACTCGCAGATGGCTCTCTATATTTGTGTAAGGGATTTAACTAGTTGATTTTTAGGATTTGATTTAGGCTGCTATAGGGATTGTGGTTTGTTTTTTTGTTTGGTTGGCTGGGTAGGCTGTCGTTGGTGGTTTCATGCAGTAAGAGAGTATCAATCCATTGGGCTATGGGGTCTGCAAAGGTCTTGAAATGTGTAAAAAATGAGTCAAGGATAGTTCAAAGGGAAAGTTGGCAAGGCCAGACATATAAGTAGGTCTAGGAGAATGAAATAAATATGGAGTTGTAAAATAGTGAGTTAATGGGAAATCAATGATCCTTTAACAAACTAGTAAACAATAAAAGCTTCTAAGATGATAGCATAATAAAAACTCAAGAGCAATGAAGGATTCTTCAATATCAACGAATGGTGATCTTAAAAAACAATGTATAAGTAAGCTAAGAGAGAAGTGAAGGATTCTCTAAAACTTACTTTCAAACAACATAATTTTAGCATAACATATTAGTAACACTAAAGATCATTTAAGGATTCTTTACCAAAACTTTGAGGAAGAAACATAAAAATCAAGGAAGCAGGTGCGTAAGTAGGGGTACCAAGAAGCAAAACTTATTCTCTATTTTTGTCCTAGGAATAAATGAACCATAAACATAATGAATAACTGAAGAAAAGAAAAAAATATGAATAACGCCAATCTAGCCAAGCTTAATTAATCCTAAGAGTGAGCTTGATCCATAAAAAACACAAATTCAACACCATCAATAATGCACCAAAAACAATTTCAATTAATAAACTCCAAGTCTATTTCATATGCTCAAAAAATATCCAACATATACAATAAAGTCTCCATGCTCTATTTAAATTGCATTGAGGGTAAACCTAACTAGGGCTTCAGAAACCATAAATAACTCATAAATTTCATTTATGTCTAAGAGACTATGCAAGGCCCAAGGTATAAAATATCTAAGGCAATAAATGAAAAATAACTCCTAACACATAACTTTGGAATGATTTGCCCAAAAATCCACAAAGATATCCATTTTCCATAAATGAGTGTCTGGTTGAATTTTTCACATAAGGGCGCAAAGAAAATAGGTCCAAGAGTGAAAGGCTCCACCTGAAAACGGGTCAATTAAGTACTAAAAATCAAGGCCTTCCTGATGTCTAATGAGCTTCATGATGCCTTAGAAAGAATATCAAGATAATTTCCAAAAAATTCCCTTGGTTTTCTGATTGTACTCCATTAACCTATTCAAAAATAAAATCTCTGCCACGTTTAAAGGCGCAACACTAGCCCCCAAAACATGGCGTAAAAGGTGAAAATTTGCATGTTTTTAGTCTTTTGGGGGGACCAAGACTACTCCAAAATGATCTAAAATTTGGTTTGAATGATGCCCTGGCATGAGGAACCCAAAATTGTAAACTTTACCCTCAATGGATTCCTGTAGAAAAATAGCGCCAAGGGCGTTGCGCCCTTGGCCTCAAAATCACTAAACCAAAATTCTCAAAACTTGCCAAAATTTTGAAATAATCTTCCTCAAGGTGTTTTGGATGCTTGTAGAGAAGAATTGTTTTCATGATTACAAGGTTTTATTTTTCTCTTTGCCTCCTTGAGTGCTTGAATTTGGCATGGGTTCTTTGAGTTTCTGCCCGCAATTTGATTTCTCAAGGCATAGTGTTTCGCTACCTTCTTTATGAAGGCCAAGGTCCCTTTGTGTCTTTACCGTTGTACCGATCCTCCAAATATGTGTTGTAGCCCTCTCTAACCAAGGCTCTCGATCATATTCACCCCATGGCAAGTGCCTCACTTGGAGTGAGTCAAGCTCGCCAATGCGTTATTTTTTGCTCCCCTCTTTTGGCCAAGGCCTTACCGAAGCCCATCGTTTGGCCTTCTTCTAGATACCTTCCCTTCTTCATCTTCACTCTAATAAAAGACACCCAAGACTTCATCAAGCCTAACTTTGGTCCTTTCAAGATCTTTGGGCTCTAATTTCCTCGACTTCATAAATGGCTTTTTGTGCCTCCAAATTCTTGTTCTCAATCTCATAATAGTGGATGACATTCCTAGACCTAGCTAGGTTGGTTTGAAAATCCTTGATTTGGGCATCTTTACCTTTGAAAAGTATCTTTGTGACCCTTGCCTCATTCTCATCCTCACCGTCAACATGAATTATTTCAAATTCCCCGCTCATTCTCATGTTGATCTTATTCTTCTCCTTCATGACCTTCTCTTTTCCTTTGTCTAGTCGCTTGGTGGAAGTGGAAGGCATGGCCCCTTTCCTTTTTAGAGGGCAAAGAACACATGCCTACTTCCTCTTTGATAAGTCAAAGAAAAAGGTGCAACTTTGATCATTTCGGTTGTCCTCAGCCTTTGCTTCTTCTATCATCGTGGTCATCTTTGTTCGCCTTCACTAACATCTCGGCTCTCTTATTCGTCTAGGTCCTTCATGTCACACATCGCCCTTTCCTTTGTCGTCTCTCGTAGTGCCTTTATCCTCTTCACTAATTTCTTCATTTCCTTGAACACTTCATGAGCCTCACTCGTGTAAAATATCATTATCGCTTTCTTTAGGCTCAATGCCATAATTATCACTCCATTTCTTGGTCGGTCTCCAGCGGATGCTAACATCAATCTCAACCTCATCACTGATATTCTTGTATTTTGATTAGTTTCAACATCATCATCATCATCATTATTATCATCTCCACCGATATCATGGCCATCATGATTGTTGCTCTCTTCTTCATTTGTACCATCATCCCTTTCTCCTTCACCGATACGTCTTCACTCGTCTTGGAAAAATTAATCTCATCTTCACTATGAGTCTTATTTTTTTTATGACTCATGGACACTTTTTGATTTTCCTTATCCTTACCGTTAGAGGTGTCATCATTGGTTTCTCGCATTGTCTTCTCTTTCCTCGCTCTTTCACTCTTTTTTCTCTCGCACCTTCATTTTGCTCCTCATTACCGCTAGAACCTCATTATTTCCAACATCGACTGCCACGAATTTCTACACTACTAGATTCTTTATTATCATCTCCTTCATTGACTCTCCTCTCACTTTCCTCCTCTTCTTTTCTTCTTCTTTATTTTTGCCTTTACCGTTCTCGCATCGCTTTCATCATCATTTGTTTCTGCATCATTGTCCTTATCACCGCCATGAGCCTCACCTGAATTTTAGCTCTTAGTACCATCAAGAATATAACCTTCATCATCTACCTCATTATCATCTTGGCCACTTTCTCTTTTCGTTTGTGTCCTCACCGCCTTCATTTTCCATGCTTTATGCTTCATTTTTGACCTCTCGCTCTTTCATTTTCTTCTCCCATCAATGCTTGTTTCATCATTACCATGTCCTTTATGGTCACTTGATTGTCTATTTTTCACTCACATCATTATCCGATGCATTGGGAGAGGGTCGTGAAGGAGGGTTGTCTTGAGGTGAATGGATATGTGTAGATGGTGAAGCATGTTCAAACAGAGATGATGGAGGAGTGGGGATAGAGCATGAGATGATGAAGGCAAATTTTTGATGATGGGGTTGTGGGTTGGTGAACACCTCATGGGTAATGAAAACCTCCCATGGTATTCCCTTTTGCTCCAATTGATGCATAACAACCATCTTAATGAGAGAATGGTGAAAGAGGCTCGCATTTGTTGTGAAGGGTCTCTCTTTTGTACAATGTAAGACATCTTGTCATTACTCCTATAGAGATAGTAGGGAAAATTCATCATCTTAACCCTAGTGAAGTGCATGAGAAATTTGATGTGATAAGAATAAAGCCTAGAAACTTTCCTCACATGTGAAGTATTTCATAATGACCCTCATCATGGGTGCATACCTCTCAAGAAAATGTGAAAAAGGAAATATTGATTTATTGTAGTCTTGCATTCGGGTTTGAGGAATGGCTCATAGTGGCTTATGTCTAAACTAGCCTCGTTTGAACCACTTTTCACCAACACTAGGTATCCCAAATCTGGCAATAGTAATGGCATATGATGACAGCTCAAAGTTTACCCCCGCAATATCGACTTGTTTCTCATGTGCAAGTTAAGGATGAAGAGCTCAGTGAGCTCAGTGACTTTGTACCTATTGTAATCTTTCACAAAATGAAAACACCCCACATTTTGGAAGCATGTGATGAAGCCATAGGAGAGGCATTGGCCCATTTTGTTTTGAGGTTCAAAACAATTAATCCTTCCATCTCTTTGTTGATGCCTTCCTAGCACTCGCCTTCTTCTTCACCGCCATTTCCTCCTCTTCGACATTTTTGACACCTACCACCTCTTTGGAAACCCCAGCTCTACTGTGAACACATGTAAAGGTAATGGAATGGTGATGAAGGACAACTTTTAACAAGTGAGTGAGATGGATGAGTGAAGGTAAAGGTGTATGACTCGTGAGTGAAAGAGGTAAAGGAAGAAAAACTCGATGACCACTTATATTGATTTGAAAAGTTCCTCACGGGGACACACCTTGTATTTGTGTCAAATTTTGAAATGAGAGAGATTAATGTATGGTCAACCGCTTGCGTGTATGGGATAGATGTCGAGTCAAGCCACGCCAGCCGTGTGTGCTCCGTGCCCGTAGCGCGTGCACGATGGGCCTGCCTGCGAGTTGCTCCCGGCCCCGTGCTAGGCATGCAACATCGGTGCTCCTTTTCGGCCCGTTCTGCCCGCCGCCGCGTAGTGCACACTTCCAGGTGCGCACGTTTTTGGAAAATCGCACAAAGTTTTTTTAAGGTGTGGGCGCAATGGCCAACTATGAATGCGCAAAGGCTTCAAATTGCCCGAATTTGCCTGTAAACTCACAGCTTTCCTCTGATACCTTCGACGATTTTTGCAAGTGAAAATGATTTGTTAAAGGGTGGAGAGGAACTTATATAGCCTTTGAACTTTTAATTTAACCACTCTAAACCCACTTTTCTAATTTTTTTCAAGCCTTGTCACTTTTATCGATATTTCTCTTACCTTTGCTTGCAGTATTATGAAAGACATTGATGTGGCTTTCTTTTTTTCTCTTTTATAGTTGACATCTTCATTTTGTCATTTTGGTGATTTAACCACACAAGAACTTTAAAAACTTCCTTGTCCCGTACCCTGAATTCAAATCATACCCTTTACCTCTTTGGTCATCGGCTAATTTGTAAGAGCCTTTTAAAACAATGACTTGCTTTCTTACCCTGGATCATGAAAAATTTTTTGACAATCTTAGAGAGGGTCGCACACAATGGCATCTTCAAGGCCGTGTTTTTCATCATAATATTCAATCTTTCCTTTCTTACCTTTTTTCTCACTTACCCTTTTTACATTTGCTTACTCGGCAGTGGTTTCGAGATGATGAACTTGACCTTCTTTTAATCTTCGGGGCTTGATATGTTTGCTTTTGACCCCTTATAAACTAAAACACAAGGAAACACCATCCAAACACTTTGTCATGCATTATGGAATTCAAACAATGCCTTACCTTCTTTGGCCACTTCTGATTTGGTAAAAAGGCTCGAATTTATAATTTAAACCTTACCCACCGATACTCTTCACCCCCTTGTTCTCTACGTATTTTGTTTCAGTCACAAGACCTGATCGTATTTGGCTTGTTGATGTCCTTCAACACTTTTGATGACAGTGACTATGAGAACCTTGAAAATTGCATTTCCCTCTGATTCTTTGAAGCGTGCTAACTTCACCCTTGACAACCTTAGGAACTTAAACATAAAGTGAGCTAAAACTTTTCTTGTTCTACCTTGGAGCTCAAAGTATCTTGTGGCCAAGGTGGACCGAAACCTTTGGCTTCATCTTTCTCATTGATCCTCGTGCACAATAAACTCACCTTTGACAAACTTTGGGATGTCATACACAATAATCTCTTCAAATCTTCTTCGCTATCATCATGGAGGCCTCAACATCATCATTTACTCCTTTTGACCATTTTTGGTATGACAAACTCCTTTGGGATGAGTTTGGAATTTCTACAAACAATGACATCTTCGTAAACCTCATTTCTGCATTATGGAGTTCAAACTTACTCCTTTCACCTTTCTCTAATCATTTTACCAAAACCCTAGGTTTCGGGATGCTTGAGAACAATTATCGTTGTTGTCTTCTAAGTTCTCTATAGCCCTTTCAAGTTCATTAATTTCTTTCCAATTCACCTCACATTTTTCCCTATTTCATCTATAATTTCTGAAAAGTTTCTTCATGTTTGGTTTTCGGTGTGCCTCCTTCATGTGATTTACCGTGATTGATCCCCGCTTAGCACACTATTGGTCCAATCACGTTTAGAAACCATGATTCTTCTTGAACACAAACTTCTTCCTCTCTCTTTGTCATGAATATCTTTATTGAGGAGTGCATCTTTACCTTACCAACTTTCTCATTGATAGTCATTTTTAACACCCTACAAAAATGTCAAAATGCATAGTTTCCTTGCGTAACTTGAACTTGATGAGGTGGTCTTCTTTAGAGATTTTCTTCCGATATTTATCGGAAAACCATGTTTTGATCTTCTTTTACATTTGAGCCATATTCTAGCACAGGAAAATGTAGTTGCTTAAAACACCATCGAAGACCCTACAACCTATGAAACCCTAATGACCTGGGAGGATCCTTTGGCCTCGGTCTTTGGATCGAGACTTGGTTTGTGGTCTTCAAGTCTAAAAATGCATTTTTTGACAAATTGATTTAATGAAGGTCCAAAATCCAATGTACTTGATTTATCTAAAGATCCTACAGAGATATTTTTGAGACCATCAATGCTTGAGGAACCTGGTGAACATGGGAAGGAACAGTGCTATAATGGTGCAACCTTCAGATGGAAAGTGGGGGATGGGCAAAGGAAAAATAGAGTACCGAGGTTATAGGTGGGAAAATAGATATAGATGAGTGGCACAAGCCCATGAGGGGCCTTTTAGGAGTGGTAGGTTAACCATGGAATGGAAAAATAATAGAATAGTGAAAAAATTGGTATAAGGATAATGAAGGGAAAACAAAATTTCTAAAACTCACAATATTCGTGAATCTTGTTTTTAGAAATCTAGAACCGATATTTAGTCATCTTACGATAGTAAAAATTATTGATGACTAACAAGTATAGAGGAGAGCAATACTCGCTGATGATTTTGAGGGATTTTTCAGCTTTTGTCCTGTGAGCTAAAACTATGTGGTATGAAGTATGTTTCGAATTTTTGGTAACCTTGGGGACATATACTTTGATCGATCACTTCTTTGTGTTGAAATTCCTAACACCAATATGATATTGAGTTTTCAATGAAGGACATAATGGGGAAAGTCACCACGGATTGGGAGACCTTGCGTATGGAATGGGTAGATAAGAAGAGTGGAAAGCATCGATGATTAGGCATGCACACTCCTATCCCCCCAAATAGCTTTTTCTCTTAAGATAGAGCCCGATTTGCACAAAGGAGAGCAGGGACACATCGCTCCACTTAGTCATGCGCTGACCCTGACTCATGATGTAGTATTATTTGGAGGCATTCCACCAGAAGGCCCCCGGACCAAGATTTGGTTAAAGAGTTCTCACAACAAGTTGCACCATTCGCAGATCAAACTGAGATGGGAACCTGGGTGAGTTTAGCATAGCATGAAGAGTCTTTGGACATCTTCTCTAATATCGTTGTTACCAAATATCTCCAAGAACCTTGTGTTGAGAGGAGGTTTTCAGGATGGATGATGGCACCGTTATGGTGCAAGGGGACCACTCCATCGCCTTTCAGAGTCGAAGATACTCTCCACATAGGAAGGGATATTCCATATATGTTAGAGGTTTGTTAGCATTCCTACATACATTGGCCAAGAAATCGAAATTTTTGGATGGGAAATATTTCCAAGTGAAGACTAACCTCCATAAACTTATTAGGCAGAGCAACTACAAGGGAGTGCGCCCAAGGCGGTGGTAATAGTGTCTAACATATGAATTTGCATCAACATGTCAAAAGAGGGGGGCCATGCGATGACAAGTACCTTATCACAGAAGTTAGCAGCATTGTCATTGAGGAGTTCCAGATCTATATTGGGAGTCCCGCCTATCGTGAGTATTCCAAGGATCATTTCACATGTGAGGTACTTGATGGAAAAGTAGATGATGAGAGATATAGAGTGGTGGATGGAATCATCATTACCGGTGACCTGCCTTTGACTAGGGGCTCCAAGCTCAAGGATAAGATTCTACATGCAAAAGACATGAAGCACTCCTTTTCCAGCCACATAGATTTCATGAGGACATATTACACCATTATGGAGGGATTCTCATGGGAGGGTCTCAAGAGGGATGTGTCAATTGCTATTAGGAGGTATTCACTGGGTTGATGGATGAGGAGGAAAACAACCACCTTGTAAGGTTGTTACAACCACTTCCCCTTTGAGAGGAATATGGAGGGCTCATCTATGGACCTCTTCACTCGCTTGCTAACAATACATGGTAAGGATTGTGTCTTTATGCTTATTGATCAACTAACCAAGTATTTACATTCCTTTGCCATACATTTACATCAAATTTTTCCACAAGTGGGCAAGCTTCTCTTTGTGACTTCATGGTCTTCTTGGGCCATAATCGCTGATGGGAATGGCCACTCCTAAGAGGTTGTGGGGATGATATCTTATTTGGGGTGTACTTACCGACACAAAACATCAAGCATTTTCTCTGTGCACGTGAGGATAGTGACAAAGATGCAAGTGGTGGGAAAGCCACTTATCACATTATGTTTTGGAGGTAACTAGGAGCAGAATTATGGCCGGTTCCACTTAAGGGACTATTATCATTCTCTCGGTATTTCATGTGATAGTCGTTGTATCTTTTATTTGATCCCATATTTTGATGATGTTTTTATCATTATTGTTGGGATGATGGGGAGGAATGGCACATGGATTGAGTTGGTCTATTTGGGAGGAGGTCTCCAACATTTCTTATGCCCCATGCTTCAAGTGAGAACATTGACAAGATGATTGCTACCATAGATCTCTCACTTCATTATGATGTGAGCCATTTGGCTAATTTGGACACTTAGAGGAGCCGCTAAGGGGGAGATTGATGGGAGGACACTTGATTCAGTTGGGAGAGATTATCATATGTGGGTGCCACCAAGGAAGGAGGAGAAGTTTTATAAAGATTCACCCTTACAGCTTGAGAACAAGCAACATTTGGGGAGGACTATAATATTCCTAATTAGCTTTTCAGCTAGTTGGAATATTAAATTTTTCTTTTGTTATTTAGATAGGTGAATAAGAGGGTAGGGAGACCCAGCAATCTCCTTAGTAGGAATAAAACCACTTCTAATGTGAATGTGGGTAATTGTAGCAATTTAACAAAGTAATTCTCAGGTGAATAGGGGCTTGAGCATGTGGATTGGTCAAGGTTGACCAAATCAACAACACTTTCAAGGAGGTAGTGGAGAGTTAATGAGGGACAAATATAGTTATGGTGAAGGAGTGTATGCATGAGTGTAATCTTTAATGAGTGGGACCTAGGGTGAGGAACCTCACCAAGCATATAAGGAAGAGGATGGCACCATAGAGTGCATGATGATTATCGCTATGTCCCGTTATTTTATGACTTCTTGCATGCTTTAGCTGTTTAGCAGAGTCTATTGTGCTATTTAGCACAAGGGTGTTTGTTGGCTCTCGAGGGGTCCCCGACCTGTGTTCGTGTAAGGTTTGCCAACAAACCCCTTATACTATTGGCCCTTTCGGCAGCGGACTCGCTTGCGTAGGTCAAAGTATCACCCGAAGGAGTAAGGTGGGTGTTGGAACCAGTTTCCGCACCGAGAAAGGATGGGTAAAGCAAGGGTGAGTCACAGGTCCTCAAATCCCCGATTACCTTGTTACAGGTTAATTAAGTCTTCTATTCGCATCAACATGCATTATATCTATAGTTATATGCTTGTTATAACATCAATAATAAAGACATAAACGTAACATAATAGATCCGCATCCAAGAATGCAAAGAGGACATCTTTCTCGGTGATCTTAAGGACAAAAATGCACAATACAACAATTATCACGTAATTCACATAAAAGTACCTTCCGTCGCATTCGCTCTCTAACAATCTTTCGCATTCATTCATTCATTTCCACTTTTCCTTACAATTCCCTTCCCAACTCGTGCACATATAAATAGGTCCACACATACCGGACTCGATCTCCGTGCACACAACAATGCCACAGGAGTCTCGTTCCCCCAAACCCAAACAGATAGCTTAAATCACAATTTGCATCAATAGCTCATCATATCCTCTCTCTTTCAATACAAATGCATCTCTATTTATAACAATCTAGCCTCGACTTTCCTATGGTCCACAACCCATGGTTTTGGACCCTAAACTTTCTCCCTTTTACCCAATACAACACTTTCTATTTTGACTCCACCCAAAAACCCTCCACTAGATTAACTAATCAAAAATATCCAAAATGGACTAGTTTCATAAAGATGTTAGGAAACCCCGTTCCAATAGTCCCCCAACACAATATTGTGACTCGTCCGTAGTGGCGCGGCCTCTATTTTCACGCGCAAGGTAGCCAAAGTGCGTACGAGTGGAGGGAGTACTTCTTTACTTCCGGGATGCGCCTTGCTGCGCAATTTTTGATAAGTGTCGGGGAGGCGTGGTCGCCCGGAGCCGTGGTAACCCTTTCTACCGCCTGGTGGGAGGCGAAAATGGAAAACTCGAGCACTTCAAGGAGCCGGAGTGCGTGACGGTACCATGTCTTCAACCATTTTTAGATGACATGCTTATTGTGGCAAAGGTCCCCAAGCTTGTCCAAGATGGCTAGACACCGCATCAGAGGTAGTGGAGGCTCTAACTTGATCCTGCAGTAGCTTCCACCTTCGTAATTCCTTCGGATATGTCAAGCGCAGGATGGTGTCAGAGGGGCCATCCATAGTTGGGTAGTCATTTCGACCAATTGTGCGCCCGCGTCACCGATCCTAAATAATATGTATCGCATTTGTGACCACCGCAATCCGCCGGGTCCCGTACATCCGAAGTATGTCATACTATTGCCGCATAGCCTTGGCCACAAGGGCTAACTTGTGCAACAACACTCTAGTGTATAGTCTCAGCTCGTGTGAGATAGCTACGCTAAATCTATTTGGATGCTCCTAGCAGTTGGGTCGAGCGTTGACTAAAGGCAAGGCGAGGGAGTGAACACATGTTGCTTTTGCCGGGTGGCACTTTGAGTTGCGAGAAGCCATATAGCATGTCCTCGTATCTCAACGTTCCTTCTCTGGCGTAGAACCGCTTGGGACTTGACCGTGATGTGCCGCGGCGTGGGACGGGGCAGATTGGGCCGACCTTCTTCTCTCGCTATATGTTCTAAGGCTAGCCTACTAGTCTCGTGGCTCTCCTCGAGTATGAAGGTTGGTTGCGCAATATTAGTGCCTCTATTTGTGGGTTCGGCAGACAATTATTTCGCAGAAGCAAGTACTATTCCTTTCGACCGCATTCAAAGATTCCTGTGCTCTCTTAAGATTATATCTCTGGGGCCATCGATCAGCCCGGGACTTGACTGTCCACGGTTAGGGTCCATTCGAGCAACAAGAAAACAGGAATCCCATAGAATTTTAATGAGCGTAAAACCAAATACGTATAAAGTGTGAGAATGTTGTAGGGGTGAATAAATAGGTTGGTGTGAAGTGATCCAACAACCGCACATCGTCCGCAGCTATTTAATGGTGGAGTATCCCATTCGTGAGATCGACCATCGATCGTGTGGATCAATCTTACCATAAATGGCCGTATCGATGATTTTCCACCTATTTTGTGTACTTGTAAGATTCATTTTTTATCAAATCGGATGTGCTAACAGCGTCCTTCGTGCCTCGAGGTTGTTTGGCTGCATCTGCATCACTGATGACACATGCATGTCATTCGCGCACTGAATAAGGTTGACGCGAGGTGTATCTACAAGTTGGCCACACGTCTCTTTCGAGCCACGCACTTCGCCCTTGGTCGACATCCCGACACGATAGGGATGTGTCATGTGTCCTCGTGCCATTTATTACTTGGAGGCGTCCGAAAATTTTCCAAATTACACGTGTCCAGTGTGTCCATAACCCAACGCATACCTAGGTCGTTGCACTTCAAGCAAGCCCGTTCGTGCAAGTTTTGATCGTACCCATGAGTGTTGTATGTCGCCAAGTATCGCGTAGGTCGACTAACCCAGTCCATCCGCAACCTGGGTCCCTATGCATTAGATCACCTTCTCCAATATTTCTCCAGTGAAGAGGTACCGGTCCTTGCGTAGGTGTCTAAAGGCAGCTGTTAGTGATAGTGCCCCTAGCTTGCGTTTTCCGTGGGAACCTTAGGTTCAACTATCTTCCGACTATCATCCGTGTCCTCCTGTGCTGCAGGTTTCTTTCCATGGCAGATATGTGACGAAAATTCCTAACGGTCTAAAGACAATCGAAGCGCCCGAAAACTCGCATTCCTGGGCCTTGCCAATTTTCCACTTCCTCCTCATCGAGTTAGAAACATTCATCGTCCTTTTCCCAATAGATAATTCCTTCATTCGTGGGCTTAACTCCGATCTTCATCCCTGCGCTAATTTATAAATGTGATCTTGAATTCATCCTTCTCATAGGTTGGTTCTATATATTGCACACCTTCTCGCTAGATCTAGTGGTACTAAGGACACACGACTTTGCTTTCAAACACCATGCCGCGCTTCGAGATTGATGACACCCCATGTCAATTTCCCGCCTATTTCAAGGATCGCAGAGTAGGGATCTCGCATCTTCCACAATTTCTATTACTTCAAAGTTAGCGTGCACCTTACCCCTCGCGATGTCAACCATGACTTTTGTAACCTCCTGTGAGGGATGATTTTTTGTTGATCGGTCATTCTTGTACGGGATGGTAATCATTCTAATTTAGGTTCTCCTATTCATTGCCATGTCTATTTTGGTTATACATTCTCACTAACCCTAAATCTAAGATAACCCGATCCATCTCGTAGTTACCAATCTACGTAGTCAATCGCATCTCTCTTCCGATGTGCTTCTTATAGTTGTATAGTTTGTGTACATCCTTGGTCTCATGGATCAAATTGGATCGAGTCAAAGGGTGTATTCCGCAGTTCTTGGATATTTCCTATAGCCTATGTATTTTGGTGCAAACTTCATACATGCCTTTAAAAAGGGCTCAACCCCTTCCTCTATCCGAGGTTGCGCTGGCGGTCGCGCGGGGATCGCCAATGGTGTTTGTTCTTCGAAGGCACTCCTTCCCTGAGGCAAGCTCCTCTTTTTCTCCCCGCACCAGCTCGTCGCGTGTCATGAATTTTACACAGGATTCACCTTTTCAGCTCCTGGGCTTAACTCTTTGTACGTTCGGCGAGGGGGTGGGTCGCTTTTCCTACATCTTGGCTATTAAAATTGGGCAAACTTCCCCTTCTACCCCTATAAATTAACCGCCTACAATATTTGCACGATGGTCTAGTTGATTTGGGCATTCTCTCGGAAAGTGCCCTATTTCTCCAATAGCTTATACCGCATTAGCTACCCACATCCTCACCCTACGCTTCCTCCCCTACCTCCTTTGCCTCGTGTTGGTGATCCTCCAAAGTGCGTGTAGTTCAGTGATGCGGTGATCCGATTGCACCCTATAAATTCCTGCGGGATCCGTCATTAAGTCATAAGTACGACAGCTTTCTCATCATGTCGCATCGATTGGCAAAATCGACACCATTGTTGCTTTAGTTCTAGGACATACGCACCTAGCCGAGGGCAATGGTTCGTATCATGTAGTCCTACTACCCGACAATCGCTCACACCATAGCATAGGTCCGTCAACTTGGTCGTAACAGATGGGTTCCCTATTTGCCCCCGCCGTACCGACTAGTCCCTCCCCCGCTTGCATGCACCGTGGCCGGCCAGGGCACCGATCCTTCGCATGGCCAAACACCTGCAAGATCGTATGCACCAGATTCGCACAACCTGCCCTTTTCTCGCCTTTCATAGGTTTTGTATCTCCATATGCATAACCCCAAGTTTTTTCCTAGATTTGTTGTACCCTACTAAAGTATCCTCCCTGGGGCAACCTCTAGTTTCATAGCGACTTCCACAAGATTCTCCCCGCAACTCAAAGGTCCGATGACTCATTGGCATGCGTAGGTGAGGTAACAACATAGCGATGAACCATTCTATATGTTTTCTATCATCATATTTTAAATCCTCCTTCCCCGATTGCTTTCTTCAATTGTCGATCGTTCTCCCATATCGATCGTACGCACTCTTGTTTGAAGTCCTTCACTTTCGCTACCAATCGGGAATAAGATTTTTGGCTTTTTGAAACCGGTGCTTCAAAGCGTCTTTGATATCTTGAATAGATGCACTCCCATTCCGGGCAACTTACCACATATACCGCTCCGTGGCCCCGTCCTGAATGTCAACAATCGCTACGCCCTTTTTACCATATCACTCGCCACATTCGCGCAATCCATGCCGTAGTCTACAACGAACCAAACCGTCCATATCTCCTCATCTCCCACCCCCAAAGGTAGGTGGGGCCTGCATGTGTACCATCACCGTCTAGGGGGGTGGTGGTATAGGTGAGTTCTTACCCGTACCCGCCCTGGCGATGTAGCCGGGGAATCTTGCATAGTCAGGTTCCTCGCAATGTATCGTAGGTGGATCTCCCTCCGTCAAGGTTAGTCCGATAGTATTTATCACGTGTCGCGCTCCCATCTAGATCCGAGGTCATCTCGCCCGCATCATGACTACTGCACGATCTTTTCTACGTACTTGGATCAACAACGTAACATCCTCGTAAATTTTCCCCGAAGCCCTTTGAATAATCATCGTCGTACTTAGAGTATGATACAACCGGACAATGGCAAATTTCATCACAAATCCTCCTAGCACACTATCCACCCAAGGATCCACCATGCGCATCATAGTATTATCGCTTTTTCCACCGCCGGGTCCACTAAGTAACTCGCTCGTCCTTCCGTGCGCATTTTTTGGAATTCCACATGTCTAGCCCACTTCGTAGTTCAATCACAAAGGTTACAAAGAATATTTTAGGCTTTCCAAGAAGGATGTACCTATTTTTCCACCTTTCCGCCGTTACCTTCTCACCGCGATTTTATTTTACCGTGAACTCCTGCATCCGTCTTTCGAACCGCCCTTCGATCTCTTCTTCTGTGCTCAGTATTCTCTTTTCATTACCCGATTCCCTCTCGTACCCTTCCCATTCCGACAACTAACCATTTGTTGGCTCGAGGGGTCCTAACCTGTGTTTGGTGTGTAAGGTTTGCCAAAAAACCCCTATACTATCGGTTCTTTTGGCGTTGACCGCTTGTGTAGGTCAAAATACCCGAAGTAGTATGGGTGGGTGTTGGAACCGTGCTCGCACCCCGAGAAAGGATGGGTAAAGTGCGTGAGTTGCGTTTAGGTCCTCGTAATCCCGATTACTCATATGAGCAAGGTTAATTAAGTCTCTATTCGCATCCACGTGCACTAGATCTATAGTTATATGTTTGTTATAACATCAATACGTAGTACATAAATAGAACATAACAAAATCCAAGATTCAATGATGCAAGATACGTATCTTTCAAGAAATTTTTAAAGACAAAATTGCACAATACAACAATTATCAGACCTACATAAAAGTACCTGCTGCATTTAGTTCTCTAACAATCTTTCGCATTCATTCATTCATCAATCTTCCTTACAATTTCTTCCCAACCTCGCGCACACAAAGAGCAGTGTCCATACACAATCGGACTTTGATCTTCACACACATAGCCGCAAGATTTCGTTCCCCAAAACCCAAATAGATAGGCTTAAATCAAAATTCGCATCAATAGCTCATCATATCCTCTCTCTTTCAATAAAAAAATGCATCTCTATTTATAACAATCTAGCTCGATTTCTTTCCTATGGTCCGTAACCCATGGTTTTCGACCCTCTAGGTTTCCCTTTACCCAATACAATGCTTTCGAAGCCAATTCACCCTTAAAACCCTCTATTAGATTAAATCTTAATAAAATATCCAAAATGGACCAAGGCCAAGTAAAGATGTTAGGAGACCCTCGTCTCCAACAATGTTCCGTAGAGTCAGAATCCCACCTCATCCTCGAGGGACTTCAAGTGCCTACTTAGGAGAGGTATATTTAGCCGCATTTCCACTATTTGGAATCAAGCCAAGCTCGCCATTATCCACACAGAAGTCTCCCTAGGACTCCGTGTTGTTTTACAAGGAAGGGAGGAGGGACATATTCAATTTATAAGCTCGTTTTCTAGTAGAGGGATCATCCCTTCATCCAGGAGGCTATCAAGGAAGGTCTTTGTGCATCATTTTGTCATTTGGAAGCAGCTGTTGTTACCATCACCTACAGTAGGGCTTTTCTAGAACTGCTGTTATTTTGATGAGCAAATAAAAGAGGAGGGCTTCGGTGGCCCCATTGATGAGTTAGATTTCCAATAAGGGGAGAAGCCCTTCTCATCCGAAATCTATTGGATGAGTATCAACCATTTCTACATCATATCAGCCACCTCCTATCGCCTATCTAGTTGTAGAGATTATTCAGCCCTAGGGCCGCATTTCATCATTTTGCATTTTGTGTATTTTAAACCTTCGGGTTGCCTGAAGTGCTTCGGGAGCTTAGATCTCCATTCTCGACACTTTTTGAGCCATATATCAGCTTTTATATATCATTTTATTTTTTCGCTGTATTTATACCCACTCGGGACTACACCGTATTGGTTCTCCGACATTTTCGAGTAACAACAACATTTTATGATAGAGTTTCTTTGACTATCGAGGCTTGTTTTGTATTCCTTGAGTGACTTGTTCCCAAGATATTATACTTATTTGCCGATATTCATAATAATATGACTTATACTTGTCTCATATCTTGATGTATTGATATTCACCGGCTATTTCTAATTTTATGTTCCATATTGTTTCTTTTTCGTATTTTTGAATATTAAATTCTCTCTGGATCCATCAAGTATGCCTTCCTTGAGACCATATGCCCCAATTAATATACCCTTATCTCAAATAAACTAAATTTACTAAGCTTAGCATACAATGGATTATCTCTAAACATTTTGCTACATGCTCAACATGTTCGCCTCAATCTTATAATATATCGTGATTTCATCAATGAATACAATAAAATTGTCCCGATAAGGACACAACACACTATTCATCGTAATCACAAGGAAGTTGGAGCATTAGTAAAACCAAATGGAACTAAAACACATAATTCCCATACTTGGTCAAGAAAGTTGTCTTGTAAATATCCTCTTCCTTAATGTGTAATTGATGATATCCAGATCTCAAATCAATCTTTGAGAACATCGTTGCTCCTTCAATCGATCAAATAAGTCATCAATCCTTGGAAACATATACCTTTTCTTTATGGTCACCGTGTTCAATTGCCTATAATTAATGTATAACTTGAGAATACCATCCTTCTTCTTCAAAAACAATATTGGTGCAATTCCCATGCTGATACACTTATCCTAATGTACCCCTTGTCAAGCATTTCCTTTTAAATACAACTTCAATTCCACTAACTCTAGAGTGCTCATTATGTATGGTGTCTGATGTTGGTGCTGCTCCTTTGGTACCAACTCAATGGATAATTCCACTTCTTCGTGAGGTAGAAAGTATGATATCTCTTTTAGAAACACATTCGAAATCCAGTGTAGTATCGGTACCTACTCAATATCTCTCGCATCCTCATCCTCCTTAAATTTGTCACTAGAAATGTGCAATCGGCAAATAACAAACACCCTTTTCTCGCAATTGTGATTTTCTTGCATAGTTTTCATCATCCTAACTAATGTTGATTTCTTCTTTACTTTGTAATATTCTCCGCTCCCAACCGTAATTCAAGCACTCAATGGATTTTTCATACCGGTACCACTTTGGTATTATGAAGATATAACTAATCCATACCCAAAAGAATATTATATGACCCCAATGGTAATACATTCAAATGAGATGATGTAGGCATACCATTCAACTCAAATGAACAAGCTCTTACCCAATGATGAACTCTTCTGGTACATGTAGCCAATCGCACACTAAGATTCTCGCGTGAATTTTTTTTATTCAAACCACACTTATCCACCAAGTCATTATTAACATAACTAAAATTAGATCTAGGGTCAATCCAAATAGAAACAACTTGATCACAAATCTTATTGTCCATATCAATGATAGATTCTTAATTATATTCTTTCCTATTATCCAACATTGCATAGTTACGTAGGAATTACCAACATCCCCACTAGTATCTCAGCCTTGTGCACTATAGATATGAGGCATACCACCCCGATTCTATTGAAAATCCATTTTAAACATGCTCCTTACCACATTTCCACCACTCCAACCGTCTTGTACCATCACCTCTATTCTCGTTTGTTGTGACCCATTTCATTTTCTACGCATTGAACTTGAAAGTGTTAAACATTCTCTTTATCATTTTCATTTTTAGGCCTTGTTCTTTTTAGCTTCCATTTACCTTTACCTTTATCTTTCCATTTCCATCCTTGATGAGATTCATTCTTATGCTTTGATCAAGCCATAACGGTGTTTCAATTTCCCAATAACTTCCTCAAGTGACCGAGGCTCATCATACCCAATCGATCTCTCTAAACGTTAATGGAAATCCACTAAAAATATATATGAACTTTATCCTTTAATAATTGAGATATGATACATACCTCAATAACCTCAGAACTTGGTTGTATATTCTCATCTCTCATCGATCCCATTTTTAAGCTCATAGAATTCCTTGGCTTTGTTGTCATTGTATTGCATCACCTCTCTTTCTTTCTCAAGAGTCTTTTGAATTGATGCCAACACAATCCCTCTATCCTCGGTCTCCCGACCTATTTTACATCTTCCCAATAGATATACTTTCCCTGAGGCTGAAGATAGATATTCTAGCCTTCATATTATCCGTGTACCTGCGCTCAAATAACTTCTTCATGCCATGTAACCAAGCCTCTCGTGTCCTCGTGATTATTTAAATATCCATAAAAGGTAGGTGGCTTAGCTTTCTCTTTAAACTCATCCGAAAAAAAATCCCATATCACTCCTCTTGTAAGGGTGGTAACGATGATGATCATGGTGTTCCGTCGAACCGTAACCAGAATAGTACATGTGTCCATCGCCTCTCCAATCTAGAGTGTCCAAGAATCTACCATCCCCTGATCATGTCATATTTATTTGACTTGTGACCACCATGAGAAATACTAACATATGCCCCATTAGTTTTTTCCTCTTGTCCATGGCTGATCCAAAGTGGCCCATGTCTCTCCAATTTCGACAAACTTCCGAAGGATTACTACATTAACTTTCTTCTTGTTTCTCTTGTTCTTGCATCATTCTGGCCATTTCTATGCTTTGGAACTTCTTATTTATGTCTTTAAACTTCTCAATGTGTGTCTCAAGTGTCGAAGAGTTCCCAACACCATGGTTCTCATATGATCCATATATGTAAGGAGAATCTCATGAATTGTAGTCTACCATATTTATATTCATTTTGATCTCCTTCGCAAGGCATACTATGTCGCTTAAAACAAATCATAAAAAAACCAAGGTACCTCAAGATAATCGTGGAGGATATCTCATCCGCAAGATCAACCATATTAGTGAAATACATGTATAAACATGATCATAACAATGTATATAGATACCATCCCCTAACCATAGTCGAGTAATCAATGCATGAACATACCAACCGAGCATCATGACCTCGAGCATGAAAACTAAGCAACCATATCAATTTATGATTAACAATATGTAAACACTAACATGCATAAACAATGCACAACCAATCATACACTCATGACGACACATTCCACAACAAAACCATAAACTTTCATGTGGAGACATGACCGCAACCATGACCAACACCATGCATATGCCACAAACACAATAGTCCACAAGAATAAGTAACACATATCCAACTAACATGAATGCATGATAAACACACCGCCCATCTAGTCTAAAGGGTGAACCATGCTCTAATACCACTGTAACACCCTTCTCGCACATTTACCTAAGTTAATTATTCCACTAGGTAAAAATGTGACGAGAGGCTACTATGATCTAATTAAAATCCCCATGTGTAGTTAAGGAAGTGTGAACTACACAACACAACTAACTGGACAAGCCTACACATAAAATACAAAACCCTCGGTGAGCCATCCAACCCTTCCAAAGGATCAACCCCCCGAGGTAACCTAGAATTTTACTAATCTAGAGCCTTAGTTGCTACCATGACATGGGAATGCATGTGACTAGGACCCTCTAGTAGCTCCTTCTACAACAAGACATGCCTACGATCGGGGACTCCAAACTTGCCTTCGTGTCCGTGACCTCCGGATTATGTGCCAATTTTTCAAAATGGCCAGACTTAGAACATTGCCCGTAACTCCATGAAACTTCTAGAAATGAAAAATAACATAGAAAAAATGATACAAATTCAAATAATTGAACAAGGAATTGAATGGACCCCTACTAGCCATGACAAGCATTTCACAAACATGTCACACATAAGCATTCTACAAGTCATAATAATAGATCCGAGCAAAGAGGTATCATACTTATTTGAGAATCACTAAGAAGCATTGATGCTCTATCACATTAATCGCATTATCATATATTAGGTCATATATTCTTTGTTCATTCAATTATAAATAAAAACATGATGGGAGCCGTACATCATCATTTTCATAGAACATACTCATAATCGGTATATAAACAAAAATAATAATAAGGACACAACAACCATAAATGCCACATATGAATCACATTTGCACATAAAATACCAAGGAAAGGACTTCTATTTATTAATGCAAAATCCAATGAGATTTGGGATTTCCACGCTCCACCTCGACCCGTCATATATTGGGGAACCACCCTCTTTAGCCAATCACCCCCATTCATATTCCAAACATTAATGGGACTCAAAACAAAAATAAACTAGGGCTTCTCAAGGTTACACCACTCTCATCATTAATAAAAAAAGGCTTTATTTCAACCTCATAGGATCACTAGCCATAAACAATCATGGATGCCACCGGATTACCTGTGACACACCATGAGGAATTTTACTTACCTCTTAGTCTCTAGGATTTACCGCAACTACGCTTTAACTGTGGGATCACCGTCATAATCGTGACACCACCCTTCAGACTTACCGATATCCCACCATTCACCGCCAAGGATTCCTAGGCCCGATGAAGGACACCCACCTCTAGGATTTACTGCATATCCCGACATTCACCGGTCAAATATTCCTAGGCCCACCGAGGCACACAATACCTATCTTTACCACAACCCATAATCTAGTTCAAAATATCAAGCAGGAGCCACGACAATCCACATTCTGGATTAGGATCATTAGGCCATGTGTTATTTGCAGCATTGAGAGACCCACCTAATCCCGCTTTGAATCCATTCGAAAATCTAGCTTAACGAAAACATGAGAACCTTGTCACACCATGGCTATCCAAGTGACATGGTAAGGATGAAGAACATTGTCACACTGAAAACCCATGCCAATGACAAAAAGAGAACCATGAACACACATGCATAACCATGCATGCCAACTTAGTAAGGAAATCACACGTGCAAACCGACACCCGCAAGTAGACTCGTTGTAGCTTCTTGATCCTTCTTCCTTACTTGATCTTTTGATTCCTCTTTCCCTTATTTTCCTTTCTTGATACAATTCTCAAGTGCTCCTAAGAAAAAAATTAAGTGTCCAAGGGTGAGAGAGAGAGAATAGAGGGAGAGCTCCAAAACATAATTGACCAAAGGTAACCAACCGATTCTCATAATCCTTTTTATTAATGTAGCTCTATTTCTTAATTTTTCCATTATTTTCCTTCATTTTCCTCCTCACATACAACCCGAGACATTTCACCTTCCTTTCTCCTAATTTCCATTATTTTCATAAATAAATTTCCATTTTTCCTTTCTAAAACCTTTCCCACTTCTTTCCAATTTCCTTAGCCCTAATAAACCAAATCAATGCCCATGCTAGGATTTTTTCCCAAGATTCACCTGGAATAAGTGTCCCATAATCGTGGCGTATTTTTTCCTTTATAAACATTTATTTACATGGAATTTCCTCTAGGGTTGTTACAACATAACTAGAACCGATTATAAAATTTCGTCTAAAAGGGACTTCCCGGGAAAATACCCCCACTATGGGTTTGGAATTTAACTTATTCTTCTCAATTTTTTGCTTGACCCCTTTGAAATCACTTTGTTCCAACTTCGTCCAAGACTCATCAATTTAAACGTAGTTTTTTTTGCTTCCTCGCCCACCATTTGATCTCACCTTATTCCTCGTCTTCTTATGTATGGGAATTATATTGTCAAAACTTGTTAATAGGGAACTTATATTCATGAACATATCCTTTAGGTTCCAACCATGTATTATTCTATCTAGTGGATGCAGGCCAACACGTAGCTTCCTAACACATGTTATGACTAACAAGGAGTCTCCATGGATATGTATCAATCTATAACCTTTATCCATATAAATTTTAAGACCTCGCTTAAGAGCCATGAGTTCCCGCTGCATATTATTTTTGGTCAAGCCATAGGAATAAGTGAAAACATGTAGTGGATCTGGGTTAGCATCTCTAAATATTCCTCTAAAACTCCGCTACACCATCAAATCTTAAGGTAACGAAAGCCCGAGGGGGTGGGAGAAATAAGGTAAACCGGTTAATATGCTACTAGCAAATGCTGTGTGATTAGAAACTCCTTTGATATTTTAGATGTCTAAGGTTTTTAAAGTAATTTCCTCTTCCATATTGGGTTCGAAATCCTTATTTGATGGAGGGGATGCCATGATTGTTTCCCTAATATTTTTGAAAATAAGATCTTTGAAGGATCCTCGCAATGTCCTCTACTTACCTTCAAAAAATTCTAAGTTTCCTTTTCTTTCCACGTATTCCAAAGTGTGAATCCAAGTGCTAACTCGCCATCCTTTAGTGGATCGTGAGATTTTTTGTCTTTCTCTCGAGCCATTCTTCTAGCCATGTACCACTTGATGAGGTAAAAGGCATAGGGCACTTAAATTTTTGTAAAATTAAAAACCGTATATCTCGTGAAAAATACATAAAATTAGAAAGTGATGCATTGTCTCTTCTTCTTGAGAACAAACAACAGATTGATGGTCCTTTGAACCCTTTAGATTGAAATATCTCCCACATGAAAAATTTCCCCCAAGCAATCGCCCATAAGAAGGTCGATACTTTGGGCGAGCCATAATCCTTCCGTATATAATTCCATTTAAATTGTGTTTGTGACTTAGTGTTTGTTAGCATGAAGTAGGATTATTTTAACATGAATGTGCCCAAATATTTTCCCCATCTTGGTATGTCCCCGCTTCTCCGATCTACGGATTAGTATTTTTTGTAAGGTCGAATGAAACTCGAGTCCATTGGTTCTCCTATGTACAAATATTAGTTGTTAAGTACTAGTGATTTTTTTACTTCCATTAATGCCAAATTTGATCGCTCTTTGCTCCTTTCCATAACTATGCCACCTTATAACCACCTTGAGCTTCGACAGAGTTTTATTATTGGTCGAAGGTCTTCAATTTATCGTAGTTCAGGAAATTGATTCTAGGAATCCTCCCAAAAATTATTCGTAATTCCTTTTTTTTATCTCCTCTCCTACAATGCATGTTGCTTAACTACTCCGTTTTTCTAGAAGGACCAATTCCAAATCCTCGAGCCTTGGATGTTCTCTTCAAAAAAAATCATTCAAATTGGTGGACAAAGATAGATATTTTTGAGACCATATCTATTTCCATATGCGAGCCACATTGAACCCATAACCACAACAATTTCATGGCATACAATTTATTACTAGAGATGGGATCCCGCATACCTAATCCACCCTATTTCTTTGGCTGAGAAAATTATTCCATCCCACCTCGCCGCCCATGTTCATTTGTTAGCATAACCCTTCCATAAGAAATTTATCCGTGTTGATTTCAACTGGTTTGACATTGAAATTGGTATTGGAATTATCGAAATTTGATAGTTGGGTATGGCTTGGAGTATTTCTTTAGTGAGGACTAGGTGACTTGAAATTTTAGAACGACCGTATTGCCCAATTGTTGACTCGTGCCATGGTATTTTCCAAAATAGCTCTCATGTGGATATTTCTATAATACAAGACTACAAGAGGAAAGCATAAATGTTTAGAGGGTAGTTAACCTATAATATAACCTCGTTAATTTACCTAAGCCATTTGAACCATTTTTAGGCAATTAAAATAGATTATATATGTTTAATATTTATTCACCACCATGCTTGATGCCTCCACAAAGATATTTAAAAGTGTGCTTATTATTTTCAACTCTTTGGTGGTAGGGAGCCCAAGTAATATTACATTGTTAAAAATCCCCAGATGAGTGATTTGTAGGTTAGCACCATACAACAAAATCCCATAGATGAAACCTCTCTCACCATCTTTCCTCAAAACAATTGATTGAGTCTTTCCATTTCTATAATGAAAAGGAATGGAGACAATGGATCCCCCTTGTCTCAACCCCCTTGTAGATTTGAAAATTTTCATGGACTGGTGAACTAATATGGAAAAGGATATCATAGATATTAGAGAGAACACCCAAGCTGGAACAAAGGTTGGATAAAATCCATAAGAATTTAAAATATGGAGCAAATATGTCTAACTTATGCAATTGTATGCTGATAGATCCAATTTGATAAACATACTGGGTCGTTTGGAGGACCTAAGAGAATGTATAATTTCCTCGAACCACTATGACTCAATCGCAGGACTGTCTCTTCTACAAAGTCAAATTGAACTTGAGAGATGAGGGTAGGAAGAAAAGGTTTCAATCTATTTTCCATGACTCGAAGAGATGATTTTGTAGAGAACATTACAAAGAGAAATCTGGCCAAAATCCTTCAGGTTTATAAGAATGAGATACCTTTGGGATTAGAACAAAGTTGTATTAAGGGTTGGGTGTAAAGAACTACTCCTCCAAGATTCTTCCACTATTTCTTGAATTTATTTTCCCAAGAATCCCTAGCACTTCCGGGAAGAATTTTGTTGTGAAACCATCAGACTATGTGCTTTATTCTATGAACATACTCATCACCACCATCTCAATTTTGGCTAGGGTAATAGGGATCATCAATGTTATTTTTTGAGCTTCGTTAATATTCCTTTGGAATATGTCAAGCGTTGCTTCTATGGCTGGTATTATATCTATTCTTGTCTCTATTAATAAACTTTCAAAATGACTAACAAACTATTTTTCTATTTATCTATGATCGAGTTTCCTTTCCCCCGTCCCGATTTGATGAGAAAAATTTACTGTGGGTGTTGCCTTTGAATCATAACATTATGGAAAAAAATTTATAGTTTCTCTCACCTTCCTTTAGCAATTGGATACATGACTTCTTCCAAATTGTCTCTTCTTGTTGTCTTCACTTCTCTATTTTTTGTAAGGTATCCGCTTATATAACAACTAGCATATCGATCGACCTCAAGAATGATTTTTTGTTAGATGCCAGACATTTTAATTTCAAGTTATTTTTTATCCTCGAATATTTCATGCGTAATTTCTATTTATTCCAAAAGATTTGATTTTTTGTTTTAGATCTCTTAATTTGAGTTGAAACACATGCATTTTATTTATATCGTGGTCTTTTATTTCCATCCACCATTTTTTAAGTAATTCCAAAATGTTGTATTATGGAACTTCAGAAGCTCCCAAATCGAAAGGGACGATTTGGAGGGGCTTTTCAAATCAATTTCGAGCCCGATGGGCTAATGATTGATCCCATTACATGGTAGAATGGATGCTTCAACATATATATCCTTTAATATTTCTCGAGAGTAGAAATCAAGCTAATCTACAAGAAATCTAGTTTATACAACCTTTTCGATTGTTCCGAGTATGAATACCATTATTGGTGTGAATATTTACAAGGTGAAGGTTTTCTATATAGTCGTTAAAATCCATTGAGGTCTGATCTAGTCTACTAATTCCTCCTTTTTCCTATAACATTCTAATGATGTTAAAATCACCTCCCACCACCCATGAGAGTATCCAACGAGCTTTTTGATGTCATATAATTGTTATAAAAATGTCATTTTATCTTTCATGATATTCAATCCATAGATTGTCGAAAAGAGACATTGTTTGTTGTTCCTACATAGTGAAATATTCATGTGGGTGTTTTTTCTATAGCTCAATTGCTAGTCATCGCAATTTTTACCATCCGTAGATGACTAAATATTGGTTATAGATTTCTAAAAACAAAATTCCCCAAACATTGTGAGTTTTAGAAATCTCGTTGCCTTCATTATCCTTATGGGAAAATTTTCACTATTCTACCATTTTTCCATTTCATGCATCACCCCGCTACTCCTAAAAACTCCTTATGGGCTTCTGTGTTACCCATCCCCGTCCTTTTTCCCCGCATATAACCTCATCACTCTATTTTTCCCTTGCCCATCACTCCATTTCCATCTAGGGTTACCAATCAAATTCTATTTATTCCCATGTTCACCAAGTTCCTCAAGCATTTATGGTCTCAAAACTATCTTTGTAGGCTTCAGATAAATCAAGTCCATTGGATTTTGATCTTCAATACACCACTTTGTCAATACTCTCCGTTTTTACACTTGGAAGGCTCCAAGCCAATTTTCAGCCAAGATCATGGTCAAAGGGCCCTCCCACTAGGTCATTAGGTTTCACAAAGCTGTAAAGTCATCATTGATGTTTTAAGCACTACTTCTTCTCGTGTTAGAAGTCAAGCCATATATAATAGAAGATAAACACATGGTTACTCAAAGAAAATCGAAAGTCTCCAAAGAAGACCACCTTGTCAAATTCAAGTTTTGCAAAAGGTAAAAGGTAGTTTGGCACTTTTGCAGAGTGTTAAGAGCCCCACCGCAGAAGAAACTAATAAGGTAAATGATATATTCCTAAAAGAAGACATCTGCGCAAGGAAGACAAGAAGCACTCGTGTTTATATAAAATCGTAAGGTGTTTTGAGCTTGATGGCCCAAGAAAGTGCCAAACAAGGGTGAAATGTAGAAATGACCATGGAGGAGGCACACCAAGAAACCAAACATGAAGAGAATATTTTTCGTAAATTATAGATGAAATAGGAAAAGGTGAGGCGAACTAGAAAAAAATGAATGAACTCTGAAAGGGCTATAGAGAACATAGAGGACAACACTTATAATTGTTTTCAAGCATTCCATATAGCTAGTGGTTTTGGAAAAATGGCTAAAGAAGGTAAAAGGCATGGTTTGAACTCCATGATGACAAAGCAGAGAAGGATTATGAAGATACCACTATGATTAGATCCTGCATCTGAGAAAAATGAGTTTTACATGCCTATATGAGCAAAGTTTAAGTTAAAACTCCATGATGCCAAGAAGAAGGGGCTTTTGAATGTGTTGCTCTCAGTTTGAGTTCTTAAGGTTGTCAAAGGTAAATTTAGCATGTTTCCCGCAGATCAAAAGGAAGAGCCACTTAAATGTTTTCATGACACCTACTTGATTGAAAGTGTTAAAGGACATGAGGTACAAAGAAAGTCAACTTTGTGACCCAAGAAAAACCTCACATAACAAGGATGTAAAGGGTATCCGTAAAAAGCTGTTTTCGCATTTTATGGCACCCGCAACGAAGTGACCAAAAGAGAAGGTAATAAAGTGATTTTCAATTCCATATATGTCAAAGGAGATTTTTGAAGGTATTAATGTGTGAAACCTCCTGCAGATGTTTAAGTGAGTTTATTATGCTTCAAGGTGAAACAAGAGGGTCAAAATTCCTACCATCGCGTATACCCATGCAGAAAACAATGTAAAAGGGCTCTTCGCAAGACAAGGTAAGAAAGACAAGTGAAATATTTTGATGAAAAACACAGAAAATTTAAAGATACTACTGCAGTGCCCTCCAAAGAAGGCATCAAATGAGCATGTAAACTCTCAATGAGAAAAAGGAAAGGTCGCTTAAAAGTTTTTTATGTCACTCCGGTGTACAAAAATCAAAGGAATATTAGTGAGAAAGGAAAAAAGAGAAGTGATCTGAAAACATCAAAAAAGTGGGTTTCATTATTAAATCAAAGTTTCAAAGGCTATAAAATATCTAGCACTTCACCTAACTCATTATTCACCGCAAAAAGTTGGAAAAGTGTGTGAGAGAAAATGTGAATTTTCTAGGCGAAATTGGACAAGTTTCTGTCTTGGCCACAGCGCTCGTGCCCGTGTTGCGCACCCGGGAGGCGTCGCCATGCCCCCCGGCTATTCCTCCCATACAAATTTGTTCGAACTATGCCTATAGAAACGCGTCGCACGTTTCTCCACCGCACCCTAGCAAGCTCGGCAAAGGTCAAGGCCACGCGACTGCAATACGCTACGCTGCCCGACCGACACCTCGTTCACCCGGGTGCTACGCGCTTGGCTAGGAGTGGCCTCTTACACCACTTCAACACTCAAAACCCCTCAAATTTTCTCCAGTCATCACCAAGGGTTTTTTAAGAATATTTAAGTAAGTACAACTCATCAAGCCTTCTCCAAGTTTTTTGTCATCATTTGGTTAAAGGAATGAAGACTCATGAGGAAAACCTAATTTCATGCTTGAACATCATTGTTTAAAAACACTTATCCATATGCATGATAAGAAGATTAGTTATAACTAGAAGGGTACCACAAAAAATTTCTCATTTATCTAAGGTTGTGCCTACACTCACTCCATTCACTCATAAACTCTATCCCCTACACTACAAACAAACATTGACATTTCATGCCCTTCTTCCTATCGCCTTTATATCGTTGCCAAGAGTTTCAAATACGTATTTTGGACAATTATCAAGGGTGGTTATTGAGTTTTTCCCTCACCACAAATATACCTACCCCCTCACTCATTCATTCATCCTTCCACTTACAAAACTTCCTTTTCATCACCACTCCATTACCCTCTTCCATATCAGCTTCATAAGAAGAGCCAAGGTTTCAAAAGCAACAATGATCAAAATGTCAAGGGAAGGTGACAATTGTGAGTGGTGAGGAAGGCCAAGTGCCAAGGAGGCATCAACACAAAGGTGGGAGGATCAATAGGTTTGAACACTAAAAACATAATGGAGCTAAATGCATCTCCCTCCCCTTAATTGTCTCCGTTCCAAAATGTAATGCTATGAGTTTTGTGAGAAAATACAAAGAAAATAATCACCTCGAGCTAACTAGGCTCTTCATTCTTAACTCCACATGAGAAACAAGTCAACCTTCCAGGGGTAAACTTTGACTGCCTTTTAGATGCCATTATACGCTTACTCAGGATACCCAGTGTGGTGAAAATGGTTCAAGCAAAGCCAATGTAGACATAAGCTACTATGATCCATACCTTAAACCCAGACACAAAGACTACAATAAATCCATATTTTCTTACATTTGTTTGAGAGGTATGCACCCATGATGAGGGTCATTATGAAATATTTCAAAAGGTGAAGGAAGATTCTCCAGGCTTTATTCCTATAACATCACAAGTCATGCACTTTACTAGGTTAAGTGCTACATATGCCGTACTACCTCCATTGGAGTATTGACAAAATGTCTTATATCAGACAAAAGAGAGACTCATCCACAAAAGAAAATGCAGAGCCTCTTTCACCACTCTCTTATAAAAATGGTTGTGATGCATCAATCGTTAAAGAAAAGGGTATTCCATGGGAGGTTTTCATTTCTCATGAAGTGTCGACAAACCCCCAACCCCATCCTCGCAAAATGTGCCTTCATCATCTCACCATCCAATCCCTACCGTTGGGTATGTGTTATATTCCTTTTCCACGAGCGTCCCCCACACGCCGTATGTTGCGTCGGCGTAGGCCGGGCCGCCGAGGGGCGGCGTCCCCACCGTTGAGGCTCCGGCGCGCCCCCGCCTGGGGGTGTTCGGTTTTTGTGCGGACCCACTCATGCGTATCCGCTCATGGTTTTGTGCATGGTTTTGCACATGGTTTTGGGTTTCGATGGTTTTCGCCCTCGGTATTTTGTAGATCCGGGCCCAAGGGAACTACTGCTATGTTCTAATCCGTGGTTAATGGATCGGGGTTTATGTATGTTTTAAGATGTATATATATGTGTTGTAACACTAAAAGGAATATAATGAAAATCAAGTCAAGTCGTCCCGATTTGGGATCCAGGGAAAATCTCTCGTTTTTATCTCCGTTTTATGTTTTATGCTCTTGCTATTGTTTATCTTCTCGTTATAAGATTCGTGTGTAGATAATTTCGTTCGTGGTTAAAACCTACATTTGGTATCGAGTTGTTTCGGCCTCAAGGGACGCCTTGTTGTTGAGGGTTTTTTGCTCCCGTCCGTGGCAGACCCCCGGTTTCGTTGGGAGATTTGCGGGATCGATTCTTGTGGTGAAAGAAGATGGCGATCTACGAAAGATGTAGATCGAGAAATTTAATGGTCGAGTTTTGAGTTGTGGAAGCTCAAGATGGAGGATCCGCCGGTGGATAAAGATCATGGACTGCGATAGATCTAGGTACTAAACCAACCGCAATGTCGATGAAGATCGGGAAGAACCGGATCGAAGGCTAAGAGCACAATACGGCCAGTCTTACCTCCGCATTGTTGAATGTCTCTCGGGAAGCTACTGCTGAAGACTCAGGGGGAAAAACTTGGACTTTGTACCAATCTAAGTCTCGTAATGTTGTTCCTCGCGGAAAAAGATGTATAACCCGGAGATGAAGGATGGGAGACTCTGACAGAGCATCCGAACGCCTTCAATATCAGGTAAGTGAACTGTCTGCTGATATTAAACCTAGATGATAAGCGCACCGCCTGTTGTGTTCTCACGACTCGTGGACAAATGTTATTGCAATAGGCAGCAACACAACTACCTTGAATTTTTTTGATGACATTGTCCCCCCGCCTTGGTCAGTCGGGAGGAAATGAGACTCGGAGAAATATGGAGGGTCAAATGGAGATGCCTTATCCGTACGAGGAAGGTCCTAGAAATTAAACAAGAATAAGGTTTCGAGTGAGATCTAAATCTAGAGGGAGATCTAAATCTCCTCGGAAAGTTCAGGAAGGTGTGTCGGAAATGCGAAAAGGAAGGACACTACAAAAAGGGAATGTGCATCTAAAGCTCCCGAGAAAGGAAAGGATCCGAAGGAAGGTCCTTCGTTAGGCAAAACCACCATGAAGGTGGGGATGTGTATTTGGCTTTTCTTCAAATACACATGTAGATCATGAGTCATGGTTGATTGAATCAAGTGCATCCTTTCACTTCACTCCCATAGGGAGTGGTTCTCGCGAGTATGAGAAATATGATGGTGGTGATGTCTTCCTCAGGGATGATAGGAAGGCCGTAATCGTCAGACGTGGAAAGGTCAAGTCGGTTTCAAGGTGAAGGGATTAGAACACTTCTCTCGGTGTTCTCGCATATTCCTGAGGTTACGTAACCGATTTCGTAAGCAAGATGGATGTGATGCAAGGTGTAAAAACAAAGTGGTTCGAGAAAGATGCCCGTAAGATGGTTCGGGGAGCACCGGTATTAATGTGAGTACTGACTGAACTTCCGTCAGACAAACTACAAGGTAAAGATCGTTATTGATTGGTGTACGCTCTATGGTTCCCGAAAGTGGAGCGGAAAGCCTAGCTGCCTCTGGAGAAAGACCATGCGTGGCATCAAAGGCTTGGACATATTGAGAGAAGGGGTCTTCGATATCGCATAGAGATGGTATGGTATAAGGTATGTCTAATTGTTCTCCGGATTTCGATTTCGTGAACATTGTGTATATGGTGCTTAATCGGGGTGAGTTTTCCTTCGGGTGCTAAGAGGGCAAACAAGACAGAAGTTGTGCACAAGGATGTGTTTGGGCCTCGTGTCAGCTCCATCACCGGGAAAGTCCGTGTACTATGTTTCCCTATCTATAGATGACTTCTCGTTGAATACATGGATATATTTCTTGAGGAAGAAATCTGTAAGTCTTCGACAAATTTAAAGAATTTAAGGCTCGTGAAAACCGTACGCAGTAGAAGAAGATAAAGGCACCGAGGAGCGTATAATGGTGGGGAGTTCGCAAGAAGGAATTTGAAGAGCTCAGAAGAAGTGTGGCATAGCAATGCGAAGACTACTCCATACACACCTAAAGAAACGGAGTTGCAGGAAGAATGAACAGAACACCGATGGAAGCAGAAGAAGCATGCCTTCAAGTGGTACCGGTTAGGACAAGAATTTCGCGTAGGCGGAGACCGTATGTTACTTAGTTAATGTATCACCTTCATCGCCGTTGGAGGATAAGACTCCACATGAGGTATGGACCGGGTAAGAAACCCTCTCTTTTCACATCTAAGGGTATTTGGATGTGATGCATATGTACATGTTCCAAAGGAGAAAAGGATCAAGTTGGATAATAACCGAAATATGCATCTTTATTGGGTATAAGGATGGTTTAAAGGGTTACAAGCTTTGGGAACTTAAACAAGGAAGGTTGTGTACAAATTTCCGAGATGTGGTGTTTAGAGAAGTGAAAGATGTTGTTAAACATGAAGTCCTACCAAAGGAACCTCGAGAAGATAGAGTTTGAGTTTGAAGAGGATGAATCGACTTACAACAAGAAGACTCGTAAGATGAAGAGCCACAAACTCCAAACCTTTGAGAAGATCAACAGAAAGAAGGCAACCGTAAAAGGTATAGTCCATCCGTTTTCCGTTCGTGTTTTGCCTTAACTATAACCGATGATGAACCCGTAACCGCGGTGAGGCGGTGAGATCCGCAGGATGGAAAACTTGGAAGGAGGCCATGGTTGATGAAATGCACCAAAAAACGATGCATGGGATCTCGTGAGTCAGCTTTCTACTGGAAGGAAGCCTCCATTGGGAGAAAATGGGTGTTTAAGAAGAAGATGAATGTAGAAGGCAAGGTGGAGAAATACAAAGCTCTAAGAGAAGGAAGGTTATTCCTGTGTGCTTCTGGAATTGATTTGGTGATATTTTTTCTTGCTAAGGTTACTTCTATTAGATTACTTTTATCTCTGTCGCTCCATTTTGGATTTTGAGATAGAACATGGATGTGAAGATGCCTTTTCTTCACGGGGATCTAGAAGAGGAGATCTACATGAAGCAACCTAAGGCTTTATGGTGAAGGTAAGAAAGAACTGGTATGCAAGTTGAAGAAGTCTCTCGTATGTATAAAACAAGCCACTAAGGATGTGGCATCGTAAATTTGATACCTATAGACGGGGGACTGGCTTCACTCGGTAAGCAAGGAAGATCATTGTTTATTTTAAATTAATTCGTGATCGTGTTATATATATGGTCTTGTATGTGGATGATATGTTGTTGATTGAAATGACAAAGAAATTATCCAAGATTTGAAGACTCAACTCGTTCTCCAAATTCGACATGAAGGATCTCAGGCTTCTTAAACTATATTTTGGGCATGGAAATTAAGAGACGGTAAAGAGGAAGCTTTCCGGTTAAACCAGAGGAAGTATGTCGAGACTATATCGTTGCAGGTTCAATATGCAAGTGATAAAACGGCGGAATGTTGCTATTCCCGAGGTGTAAAGTCAAGTCACGTAACGTTGTCCCAAGACACAAGAAGAAGAGGAGTATATGTCCCGTGTTCCATATGCAAGTGCAAGTAGCTCGATGTATGCAATGGTCCGTACTAGACCGTACATTGCACATGCAAAGGGGAGTATTGGAGTGGTGTTTATGTCAAACCTAGGAAGGAGCATTGGACAAATAGTGAAGCGGGTTTTCGCATATTTACATGGCACTAGTGATTATGGCTTGTGCTACTGTGTGAAGACTGTGGATTGGAAAGAATGGTGGACATTCGTGGTTTTGTTGATGCAAACTCGGGCTGAGATCTGACCAAAGAAGATCTACAAGTGGGTATGTGTTTAGCCTATTTGGAGGCGCATTCGCCTGGATGAGGAAGACAAGCCCGTAGTGGCTCTTTCAACTGCTGCAGGTTAATACATAGTGCCCACTCATGCGAGCAAGGAAGCAGCTTGGTTGCGTAGATTGTGTTCAAGTATGGGGTTGGTATAGCAAGATATAAGGATAGGATCATGGGATAGCCAAAGTGCAATTTTCTTGGCTAAGAACCCCGCTTTATCATTCAAAGACAAAGTACATTGATGTTCAATATCACTTTGTTAGAGATATGATTGAGGCTAAAAGGGTGTTGTCGGTAAAGGTGGACACTCGAAGAATGTTGCGTATGCATTGACGAAGTCTCGTGAGCACTCGTGTTCTCTTGGTGTAGAGAAACACAATGGGTAAGAAGAATTGGGCAAATGACTAAGTTTCCTTGTGGCCCCTCAGGAAAGAAACAACAAGTGGGAGAATGTTGGGTATGTGTTATATTCTTTCCACGATTAGCTCCCACAAGGCCGCATGTTGCGCTGGCGTAGGGCCGGGGGAGTCACGAGGGGCGGCGCTCCCCACCGCGAAACCGGACCCACTCAAGGTGCGTATCCGTCCATGGTTTTGTGCATGGTTTTGCACATGGTTTTTGGGGTTCGATGGTTTTTCGGCCCTCGGTATTTTGTAGATCCAATAAGGGAACTACGGTTATGTTCTAATCCGTGGTTAATGGATTGGGGTTTATGTATGTTTGCGCATGTATATATATGTGTTGTAACACTAAAAGGAATATAATGAAAAATCAAGTTGGTCGTCCCGATTTGGGATCCAGGGAAAATTCGTGTTTATCTCGTTTTTATGTTTTATGCTCTTGCTATTGTTTATTTTCTCGTTATAAGATTCGTGTGTAGATAATTTATGTTCGTGGTTAAAACCTTACACTCTACTCCTCCATCATATCTTTATCAACATGTTTCATCTACACATATCCATTCACTCAAAACCCTCCTTCATCACTCTCTCACAATGCATCGTATAATGAAGGAATTGACAATGAGCAAGAAATGAAAAAAATGAGGGAGAGGGTAATGATGAATCAAGAAAAATGAAGAATAAGCTAATGAAGGAGATGATAATGAAGAATCAAACAAGCAGGCGTTGAGGTTGATGATGGCATGAGGAGCACAAAGGAGGCTCACAAAGAATGAGGCTCACAACAATGAGGCTCATAGCAAAGGAGGCTCACAAAGAATGAGGCAAACAATAGTAATGAGGAACAAAATGAAGAGGCAGAGGTCGTTGGTGAGGCAAAGCATGGAAGCAAGGAAATGATGATGATGATGATAGTAGTGGAACCAAGAGACAAAATGTCAAGGAGGTACTCACATAAAGGATGAAGGAAGCATGGAAATAATCCATGAAGAAAGCAACAAGGAAAGTGAGGCCGATATCAAAGAAAGAAGACATTGAAGAAGATGGAAGTCATGATGTTGAGATTCATGTTAGCAAATTATGAGACCTGCCAAGAAATCGTTGATGATGACTCCAGATTGGTCTAAAAGCGCAAAGAATAAAACATTGAATCGTAGAGAAATAAAGCAGAAGCAACAAGATGACAAAGGCCATGATGACAATGAATCAAAATCCATGACGACAATGAGAATAAAAATGGTGATGACAATCAGATGGAAACCATAGTGAAGGCACTCAAATGATCATTGAACCTTTTCCTTTAACCTACCAAAGGGAAGTAGGTATGTGTTTGTTGCCCTCAAGAGGTAAGGGGGCTGCCTTCTACTTCAACCAAGCAACTGACAAAGGAAAAGAGAAGGTCATAAAGGAAGAAGAAGAAGAAGACGAGCATGAGACTAAGCAAGAATTTCGAACTCATTCATGCTGACAAGTGATGATGAAAATGAGGCAAGATTCCTAAGATAAGCCAAGAACAAAGATGCCCAAACCAAATATTTGCAAGCCAATCAAGCAGAGCTAATAATGTCATCCACTATTATGAGGTTCAAAATAGCGCCTAGAGGCACAAAAGGCCATTTATGAGATCATGGAAATCGAGGCCCGAAAAGAGGCCGAAAAGGACCAAGGTTAGGCTAGATGAGGTCTTGGTTTTTTTTTATGAAAGTGAAGATGAAGAAGGGAAGTTGTCTAGGAGAAGGCCAAGAACAATGTGGCTTGAGGAAGGCCTTGGCCAAGGAGAAGGAGCAAGAAACAACATTGTCATAGTAGCTCACTCCAATTGATCTTTTCCATGGAGATAGAGTATGATCGGAACCTTTGTTGGGAAGGGCTAATAAGCACATCTGGAGGATCACTGGAAAAGACTCCAAAGAGACCTTGGCCTTCGAAGAAGATGGCCAACCACTGCGTTCGACAAATCAAATTACAAGGTCCAAGCTCAAAAGAGCCCTTGCTAAAATTCAAGTTTCAAGGAGGAAAAATGCAAGAAAAAACCTTGAAATCCTAGCCGATGCATCACTACAAACACCCCAAACACAATGAGGAAGATAATTTCAATTTTGGGCAAGTTTTTTGATAATTTTGGGTTTTCACCGTTTTGGAGAGCCAAGGGCACAACACCCCGGAATTAAGCTCTTTAGGCACTTTCTTGAGGAGAGGTTTACTTTTGTGGGTTCATCTTTCCAAGTGTATCACACACACCAAATTTTAGATCATTTGGAGCCAGTTTGGACCTCCAAAAGGGTCAAACACATGCAAACATTCACCATTCGGCCCAATTTAGGGCCGGTGTTGTAAGCCTTCAACATTCTTGGTAGATTTGGTTTTTGAATACGTAAATGAAGTCCAATCATAAAACCAAAGACATTTTTTGGAAATTATACTTGACAAACTTTCCAACGAGCTATCACAGCACATTTTGACATCTAGAAGATCTTCAAAATTCACCGCAAGGTGACCTATTTTTCCAAAGGTACGCGTTGTGCCCTGGACCTCAATGTTGCACCCTTGCTCGAAAAGTCAACAAAAAGACACAAATTTATGGCAAATAGATATTTTGTATTAAAGCAAATCACTCCAAAGTTAGGTGTTAGGAAGTTATTTTTCATTTATTGCATTAGATATTTTGTGCCTTGGGCCTTACATGGTCTTAATGGACAAATTTAGCATTTATGATGTATTTATGACATTTTGGGAACTCCTAGTTGTGCTCTTGGTCCTCCTTGCTTGTTAAATACAACATTGAGGCCTCATTGTACATGTTGGATATTTGCTGAAAGCATAATATGATATAGACTTTGAGTTTATTGGTGAAAATGGTTTTGGTTTATTGTGATGGCTTTGGAATGAGCACCATGGGATTGAGCACATTCTTAGATTCATAAGCTATGTTGGATAAGATGGTATTCCCACCTTTGCATTTGCTTTCAGTTCTCATTATGTTTCATGATCATAGGACATAAATTAGAGAATAGGATATGCTTTCTTGGCACCCTACTTCCGCCGCCTCCTTTGATTTCTATGTTTCTTCCTCCTTGAAGTTTAGCTAAAGAATTCTTAAATGCTCTTTGGTTTTTACTAAAATGTTGTGTTAAAAGTCTATTTTTTTATAGCAAGTTTAATATAATCCTAATTGCTCTCTAATTTTACTTATATGTTGTTTTTACAATCATGGCATAGTTTAGTTGAAGAATCCTTCTATTAATTTTCAAGTGTTTACTATGCTAATCATTCCCGAAAGCCTTTCTCGTTTCTTAGTATGTTAAAGGATCATTGATTTCCCATTAACTCGCTATATTCACAACCCCATGTCTATTTCACTCTCACCGAACCTACTTAGATCCATTTTCCTTTGTTAAATTTCCTATGAAACACTCTTCACCTATTTTTGCACTCTTCAAAACCTTGCGTACTCCATAGCCCAATGGATTGATTCTCTCTACTCTTACCTATTTTCTTTACAACCCATCTAACCAAAAAAAACAAAAACAAACCCTAAACCTAATAACTAGCCTAAAATCAAAAACCTAAAAACTATCGAAGATTACATCTTTCACACAAGTATATAGAGAGCCCTCTCCGAGTCCGAGAAGGCCAGGTCCTAGGACTCCAAAGACTGGTTCGATGTTACCCCCGTACATTTTGTCTTGCCAATCTAACAAATTACAGGGACCTAACACCACCCATTATTTGAAAATATTTGGTTGAGGTTCCACCATATCGTTAAACCACCCGTGTTTCCTTTTGCATATAAGGACATCCAACTCACAACCTTTCCAACACATTGTAATTTTGGATATTTTATCTCCTCTTAACTTGGTTTCTTGTAAAATTATAATAGATGGGTTTTCCTTTCTAATTCGATCCCTAAGATGACGTTGTTTTCCTCTAATATTCCATGAAAATATATTCATATTGAAGTGTTAGGTAAGATAAATGGAATATCCATCAAAACAATTGATTGATCCTAACTTACCTAATTTGGACTCGTTGTTTTTTCCCGGATTCCTTCTTTGGTTTGTTTGCTTTTTGTTTGACTCTTTATTTAGTATTTCTTTCCTTTTCCTTGAAGGTCTCGAAAATCTTGAGTGATTTGTTCATTTAATAGGATATCGTATGCTTCATTTTCCAATGGAGGTAAGTGTTAGCATATAATTCTTTTGTTCTATAGACTTAAATCTCCCAAATATTTGTGAGCCTAGTCGTTTACCGTGGACACTAAAAATTTATCCCTTCTCTCGAAAGGTCAAATTCTTCTCTCGATTCAAAAACAGGCTAGCCTCCATCAAAACCCGGTAGTGAATTGAAATCAAAGGATGTTGGTATGCTCTTTTTCCTCTCTATTTTATGTTTCAACCCATCGTGATCTTGAGATGATTTTGCTGGATGATTTCCATTTGATTATCCTTCCCTCTTTCTATGTGTTCCTCCATTTCTAAGGCCAAGAAATGATTTTTGTCCTCCATTATCCTTAGAATATTCAAGGGTCGATTTCTATTGTTTCGCTTTCTGATTGTATTATGATGAATTAATCACTTAAACTAGACCTCCTACAATTTGTTCCTTCCTTATCCGAGGGCATTCTTTGATAATGTGACCATGTTCACAAGTGTAGATGACATCTAAATGAAACATGTCTGCGTAGATGGCATCTAAATGGAACATGTTCATAGTCCATAGGTTGTTTCCACTTCTCCTTAATAATCCAACTTAACAAATTTTGGTAGGGGTTGAGAAATGTTCATATAAAAACATAATCGAGCATACAACATATTTTTTCCCCTCTTATTTATCTCTCCTCGAAAGCTTTACAAAACACCCTAATGCTTCGTCCAATTACTTCCGTGATTTCAAGTATCTAGAAGTCCACCGGTAGGAAGTCTTATACTTCCTTTGCCACCGATCCCACAAGATTGAAATCGGGTTGAATCAACCCCATTCCCTTCGCAGATTGATTTTCCAGCGCCTATGAAAAACCTACCACTAATTATATTGGCGAAGGTGGGTTTTCCCCTCGCACCTTGGAATTCATTATGTCTAAGCATAATAGACCGAGATTTTGTGGGAAAATTAAAGTTTTCTTACTTTCGTGAAACAAAGCACCGGTCGCTGACCTTCGATCAACAATCAAACCCTCGCCGCCATCAATCAACTTGTGGAGCTAGTCAAGCCCATAGTCCCTACCATGGAGAATAATTTACACATGTTGTGATGCACTATCGGCTTGCAAAAAGACTTAAACCATGGCTAACACTTTAAAATTTTTTAAAATAACTAAAGACTTAACGATGGACTAAAGTAAACAAGCCGAGGTGACACATCAAGGACACCAAATAAATATGAAACAAGGTCCATGAATGTAGTGTTGTATTATTAAATTCCACGTGGATTAGCCATCTTAAACCATAATTGAAAAAAATTCAAGTCTTTAAAATGATAATCAAACAATCTATACCATAATTGTATGATGGCAAGGTTAAGTTAACGAGATAGTGGGAAATTAGAGTGATTGTATTTTTGTGTTAAGAGATGTTTCCTGGGCCTAGTATGGTAGGATGTAATTTAATGTCTCTTAATCATTCTAATTAAGTCAAAATAAAATAAAAACAACTAAATAATATGATTATCATTAAAGCATTTTGACTCGATCAAATTACATAAAATTAAAAATAAAAACATAATATAAAATTAATAATTAATAATCTATATTTATAATTATAATTAATAACGATATTTATAATTATAATTAATAATTATATTTATAATTATAATTATAATTATAATTAATAAATAAACCAATTTAGATTGTTTTAAGAGATTTGATCCCTTGGGATCGCTTAGTAGATCTAAAGTTAAGATAAATCAAAACTAGTAAATATTTTTTGGAAAACAAAATAGTGAAAATAATGTGTAACAATACATTTTAAAGTTTTCAAATGTAAAAACAACAACTATCTCTTCTATATAAAAAATAATGCAATTATTCCAAAAAAAACACATCATATAAAGCATTGTGTTGTAAAGTTGTAATTGAATTAAAATACAATATTTTGTAAAACACAATGTGAGTTTGTCCAAAGTTGAATAACGAGTATCATTATCATTTATTTCATTTGTATTTATTTTGGAAGAATAAAAAACATCCCTAAACTCTTAAAAAAAAAAAGACTACTTTTATAAAACTATCAATTTTCCTAATTAAATGTATAAAATTTTTTCATTTAATATAATTTAAATGGTTATAAAATTTTAATTTTAGGAATTTAAGATAATAGGTAGAGTAATATTAATTTTTATCAATCCATTAGGTGTAAGTTAGTTAATTTAAAATGAGATTTAGTTTTTTTTTTTTTCCTAAAATGTATTCAAGTTTAACTTAAAGAATACAAATGAAATTCGTTGGTGAATTCATTTGTATTATTTGTATTGTTCAAAAAAATTTCATCTTGTCAATTGTGTTCTGAAAAACTGATGGCAATTTATAAGTAGTAAAGGGGATTTTTTTTCCCATTAGTGGGGCAAATTCAATGATAAGTTGGTGGCCGGGAAAGTGTGTAAGTTCATGCCTTAAGTCGGCTTCGTGTTTTTTTCGAAACCACAATTTCATATTCAAATATCCTTCTCTAATGACCTCTGTTCGCCTTTCTTGTCATTTAGAAGAATCCATTTGGCGAGGCTTTATGGTTGCAAAAGTTTCTTTTACTGAGTGGTAGTCTTTTACATGCGATTATAATACCCTGCTCTTTATTTTTCTATTTATTATAGTATTTTTAAATTTAGAAAGATGTTTTTCAAAAAATTTAAATTTTAAAATTTAATACTTGTGAAAAATGAACATTGATAAACTAAATTTATTTGGTTTTGATTTTATTTATTAAAAATATGATATTGAAATTATTAAATATTGGAGTTAAATATATTATTGATTAAATTTTGATACTTACAAATAACTATAATCAATTATTTGTTCATATAAAATGGGTTACAAGTGAGATTTAAATTTGAGGAAAGTATAATAGTGGTTTTTTTTTTTTTTAAACACTTCAATTAAATTTTATTTTATTTTATTTATTTATTTTTTTTTTATTTTTTTTTTTGTATCGAGGGAAACCTAAGGACCAGGAACCATATAATCATATCTATCACACAAGACCACATTGCGCCGTCGCTAATGAAAACCTCCTCGGCCGGCATCATCCCCCGCCGACAAATACACAACAAGGTTCACAGTTACCGACTTCCGGTACCCACGGGTTTGAACTGGTCATCTTTTACAAACGAGTGCCTTAACGTAACACCAATCACAAACAAGCTGCCACTTCGTGGTTTTCAATTAAACTTTATTGAAAAGACTAATTTTTCTATTTATAATGAACAATTTTGCTTTATCAATTATTTATTACTTAGATTTTACTTCGATATCTACAAGCCTAATGTGCATCAAATATTTAGAAATACAAAACTTTTTAAAAATGCAAAAAGTTTATATAAAAAAAATTGTACTTTTTAGAGATATAATTCTTTTTGACACTTAATAAATTCAAAATTAAAATGAATTAAAATTAAGTTTTATTACAATTTTCATGGAAAACATCTTAATTAGTGATTGTTGTGTTATGAAGTACTACTTAAAACATGAGAATTAAGGTCGAAATCCACCGCCGTAAGTCAAACCAACACACACACACACACATATATATATATCTTGCACAGAGAAGTCTTCTATAAACTAGTATGTGGGATGTTTTATTGAAAGGGGGCAACTCAATTAGTGATGGTAGTGAAAATGAAGTGTTATTTGCAATGAGGCTAGAGGTTCAATCCTCGATTAACCTATGCTTGAGAAATGGGCATACGTAGGAACCTGAGGCTATAGTGGTAATCGGGTTGGAATTGACCCCATGTCCAAGGAAGCTTAATTTGTTCATAGACCCATAAATACGGGAAGGAAATGCTCACCATAGGATGATGTACTCACTTTAATCCTACGGTGAGCATTTCCCCCTTCAAGCATTTATGGGTCTATAGACCTCGAAAATAAGCTTCGCCATGTCCAACAGGCATAAGACCAACCTAGTTGTCAATTCTTCTAGATATATAAAAGAAGAAAAAAAGAAAAAGAAAAAATAACTATATGTATTATTAGAGTCTTAATAAAATTAAAATTAAAAATATTCCTATATATAGAGATGTTGAATTTATATAAATATAAATAATACTAGTATGTCTATTTTAATCATGGATATATCAAACACCAAGAGGATGAAATCTTTTTTTATGTGTAAACCTCTTTTAGAGAACAAAACTTCAAAAAGGGTTTGCATCTTTAAGATAAGGTGATCCTCTTTGTCCTCTTTGATACATTCATGGAGAGAGAGAGAGAGAGAGAGCATGTGTAATTTTCATTAGTTAAATCACATTAATAACGCCTTGAAAAATCCTCAGATTGTGTAGTCTCAAATAGTAAGACTACCTGAAATATTTGAACCTTTCAATTGCTTTATATAATATATACATAGTTTATTTTTAACTATATATAATAAATACATAATTGGCATTGAGCTATTTTACTTAACATGAGAATTGAAATATTTGTTATAATTAACATTAAAGTAATTCTCTCCTCCCACTATATATATATATATATATATATATATATATATATATATATATATATATATATATATATATATATATATATATATATGTTAACATGGATATTCAAATAGTTTATTTAAGTCTTAGGTTGAAATATTTTGCAAGATATAAGAATTATACATCTTCTCATACTAGAAAGAAAATATAAGATTTTTCTTTTTAATTTTAATTACTTTATCTTTCCAGTTAGATATAAAATTATGTTACTTAACATAGACATCGAAATACTTTATTTATCGCGTAAAGTGACACTAAATATTTTTAACACATTTCTTCATATTGGTTTTTAATATCAACAATGAACCAAGTGAGCACAATGAGAATGGGATTATTGACGTTTATAATGCTTTTAATTAGCACTAATTAAAATGTACATTCATTTTTTTTATTATAGCCGAAAATGTTTTTTTTTATTTAGAGAATATTTTTTTTTTATTATAAAAATGATAATTTGAGAATGAAAGGAAGTGAGCACAATGATATCGGGATTATTGATGTTTATAATGCTTTTAATTAGCACTAATTAAATATGTACATTCATTTTTATTTTTTTATTCTAGTCGACAATATTTTTTTATTTAAAGAATATTTTAGTTTTATTATAAAAGGACATTTTGAGCATGGAAGAAATTACACATCTTCCTCATACAGATCTAGAATATCTTGATGCAATTACAGAACCAACACAGATCTATCTTAACTCTAGATCTACCTTTTGCAATGAGATAATCAACTCTCGAGGTGCAAACCTTTACTCAATTTTTTTCACTCAAAAAAAAAGGGTTAGCATCTTGAAAGATTTGACCTCTAATATATGATATGGATTAGATGACCATATATTTATTCATCCATATCAATGCTTTTAGAGTGGAAAAAGTGAAGGAATCAACTCATAGGACCATTATTATTAGTGAGACCTAGTTTGAAAATCGGGATTTGAAACCTTGGAAGTTGTTCGGAGGTATACAATTATGTTTTTTGGAGGTAAATTTTTGTTACTTAAGAATTGCACCATATAGTTCTATTATACACACAAATACTCATTCCGGTGTAAGTAATATCTCAATCAAAAGTGTGTATGCAAAATTTATGTCACTTAAATTTGACCTTCCTATTTTCAACACCATAATTTGAGATGATGCCAGGTTAACCCCCATTATTCATGGAAAATGGGCTAGCCACATGATCATGATGAATAAGAATATAGAAGATTTAATTTTGTAACTCTTTTTAAGAGTTCAAGAAGCTAAAACTAACTAGTAGTGTTTTGGGCTATGATATAACCGTATTTCGTTATCACTAGAAAAATCTGACAAGCAAAAGACATCATGAAAAGTCACAGAAGGATTTCATGCTGTGGTTGAAAAATATCAAGACCCAGGGAAAATTTAACTTTCTAAGGTCAAGAGGAAAATTTATCAAATTGCACACATAAGACACTGGAAAAGTGCGTTTCACTCACACTTTTCTTCATAGTAGCGCAGGTCTTCGCAAATTTTCCTCAATAAGTCGTGTGGTCCCGAGTATGGTGGAAGGTCACCATCCAAGACTTCACTTTTGTACACTTCGTGAAGAAAATTCTCCACTTGAGGTCGCCCAAGGACAACCGCCTAGAGCCACCTCGGAGACCTCAAGGAGTTAACAATGGAATCAACCACTCTTGGTTCACTATCCACAATTGTACCAAGAGAAGGAAGAAGATTTTAATTCTTATTTATAAAAGACTAACATGAGAAGAAAATTTAGAACACATCATATAGTCACAAATTTCCCATGAGCAAACCAATAGTGTTTTGTCCAAGCAACAAGAGAGAGTGAAGGGATTCATTGTTGGCCATCCAACATCTCAATCCCAAAGGAGAAGTGCATCAGCTTGTCTAATTTCGATCACTCATTCGAGGTGAAGAGAGAGGCCCGGCAGAGCGCTAAGGGAGAGCCCTCCTTGATTTGAGTATTAGAGCTCCATATCCCAAGGACTCAACGAGTGTTTTATGTTCTACCTCTTTTTTACCACCACCCGCTACTAAAAGGAGATTCATTCTTCGTTGGTATTATTATTGTTCATTTACTCGATATTGAGCTTGTGTTATATGTAAGTATTTTTTGTTTCTTGTTTCCCCCTCTTTTTTTAGTATGCTATGTTCCATAACTAGTTTTTCTACATGTTATGATGCTTCACTAGCCATCTAACAACTCATTTTTTCCCCGTGACATTTCGTAGGCTACCAATCACTCCTATCAAGCACCGTGTTTTTCGTACACTTGTGTACTAAACACAAAACACAGGATTACATCTCCGGCTATTTTTCCTCTTAAGCTAAGTGTTCGTGGCCTTCGTAACCTCTTCTCGCTCAAGGTTGCCGTAGGACTAACTTCCTCCTCCTCAAATTTTCTCTCATTCGCCCTTTTCGTGAAGAGATTGAGTTCAAGAGAAGAAGAATTTATGCGTTCGTAAACCATGCACATTCAATACGTAAAAACGCGACAATCCACGTACGTTCAACCTTAAAACACGCGTAGTCGCACGCTTGTGTAGAAAATCCGCACCTGAACCAATGAACCATCTTTTCACAATTTTTCTTCATTTTTCGTAAGTGTAAAGTGATCAAGTGTACCTAGAATAAATCTTCCAAGATCAGACATGGTGTCCTCGACTATCAGACATGTTTCTAGTCAAATTTAGCTTAGCTATTTTATAGTTCTAATTTTAGTTTATTACCAAATTCACATAGTTTAATTAGAAAGCAAGTAAGTGGCTAAACTCACCCATGCTATCCGAATGAAATTATTAATGATAATAGACACCAAACACGTAGGTAATTAGCAAGGAGTAAGTAGCCCATATCCATGTATGCTTACCTAGTTTCCATTTTTTTCCAAAATTTTTACATTAGTTGTAGCTTAAATTTTGGCATGTGGTCCAGGACTAGGATCAAATTATCTAATAAGGCAAGTAATCTCGCCGCCCTTTACACCTCTTGGTGACCTTGGGTATGCATATGAATGCCTTTTTGATAGTTTTCCTTATCTTCCTATGCAACATTTAGTCTAAATAGGCAAAATTGTAAGCGACCCATTATTCGCGCATCATTTACTTTTGAAAGGAACAATCAAAACATAATTTAATTAGGAGGGAGTGTAAAGGATCATCACATATCCACATCATACAAACATTGTGACCGTACACTTTCTCGCACATGTTTCCACACCATAAGCAATGTAATACTCCTTAAAATAACCATTAATTGAACTCATTATATTCCCTGCAGGGGCCACAAGATAAATAATAGTTCAAGTTAGACCATTGTGGTTAGGCATCCAATAAGTCGCCATGGTTAGTTTACATTCTTGAAACATAGAAGTTGACTTTGTAGGGAGTTTTAAACCCATTTATCCACCCAATTTAAAATAATTCATGAGTGCCACAAAGACTCGATTCAAAGAGGGGGTTAATCTTAGGCCCAAGGCATGCGGTACTATTTGGGGGCTACCCGACCCATCTAAAGGCTCTGCATTTCCGCAGGGCCGAATACCAAGAAGCTCAAGACTCGAATGCTCACATGGGATGAAGATACTTAGTGGCCACCCATGGCATCCTTCCCTATAGGTGATTTCCGTGCATGCATCACTAGATCCTCTTTCCATTACCTTGGTTGGATTCTTCTGGCCATCGGAAAGCGTCGCCACCCTTTCTTCAGACGTTGGCCTCAATACCCACCAAGATATCTTCGCAAGGCCCAGCTTATGATTTAGAGGTGAGGACGATTAGGTCTTCTAGGATTTTTTTTTGAGTATCATACGTGAAATAATCAAACCACATTTTTCGATTGACCGATCTAATAGGATTAATCTAAAGGGAAATTAACCTTTTATTTTTTTCTTTGTTTTATGTATGCGATTGCTTTTTTTCTTTGATAAATAATCTCTCTCCTCTCGTAAAAACAAAGAAAGATTCCCAAAATCAGACCTAGTCGACACTAGAATGTGACTCAATGGGACCTCGTCGATCTAGATGTTTTTTGAACTCTCCCCATTAGAGGGAGGAGGCCAGGTCTTTCGCCATTCAAACGTCAAAGATAACACATATCCACCCTTATTGATTCATCCTTTATTGGGGCATCTTTGCTTGGGAAGAAACCACCAAGGGTCACCCAACACCACACCTATGGAAACCCCCTCAAGGTCACCAACAACTGGCCCTCTCCCACAAGTCCTAGAGGGTAGAGGAGTGTTGCCCATTCAAGGAGCCAACAACACACAATGACTACGTCACGTAAAACCCCCATACACAACCGTAATCCCCGTATTTTCACAAACTTACAATGGACTCAACACTAATTACCTTTCCTAGCATCTTTAAACTTACCAAAACTATCAAAGTTAAAAAATGACCCCATTTCACACAAAACCCATTTGGACCCCCATGCCCATGCAGTTTTCCTTCAAGCATTCCAAAGTTCGAAGGAAAGAAAGGGAAGACCCCGAAACCATGTAATAACACTCATGGTGTTCTTCGAACAATATCGTTGATGATACTATTCAATTAAGACTATTTTAGCGCACCTTAATCGACCAACCGGGAAATGGTATGTGGAGTGCCCCTTCTCATTTCACATGTAACCTTCAACGCCCTCATTATTGCGTTACTCACGTATTTTCGCTTACCCATCCACCACGATTCCAGAATGGACTTATCGAATATTTTATACAAAACTCCACTATCCATATCTTGGACCATCTCCATGAATGGTAGTGACGTTGAAGCTTGTGTAAAGCCAAACTCGACGATTGAGTTTTACTAGACCTATTCCTAAAAAATCCCACAACATATATTTAAAAGGACATGGAAACTCAAGGACCTATTTTCGAAGAGGATACCATCAAGAAATGCCACCAACTCGAGCCGATATAAACTCAAGCCAGGATACATCTATAACATCCTCGTCGACGTTCCCCGCGCCCGCAAATTATAAATAATTTCCAAGCGCGTCGAACACCTGCATTTCCGTTGATAAGGTCACTAACCCAAAGTCACCTAGTGTAGTATCCCATACCATGGTTATGCGTATGATCCTAACTAGAACATCCCGCAACCAGATACCATCGAGTCATCATGCACCTTCCGTAGAACATGACCAATAGCGCGTCATACCATGATCAACAAGTGAGGCTCATACTCTTACAAGGGACCATGTACGCAACTAGAACGTTGATGGAAGAGCTCCCCCTGGGAAGAACCATATACAAACCAAGGATAGGACCCCAATATTCCCACTCCCCAACACAAAACCCACCAATGCAAAACAATGCAATCGGTGAAATTTCCAGTAACCTTCTGTGCTCAACCGTGTTACCATACGACTAGAGAACCATGGGGTCATCTTCCTAACATGGCAAGGAAAAAGCGAAAAATAAACAAAATGGAGATCCCGGACAGGGGGAAATAACCAAAAACACTGCATGATCTTAGGCTCAAGGAAAACCCTAAAATGAAATCTTTGACCAACCACTCTTGTGTGATTTGTGGTGATTATGGCCATTACACTCATCACTATCCCGAACTCCTCAAAGTAAATGTTTCCAATGTAATCCGAGGACAATGGGGGACTCACATCAAATAGTTGTAATGCGTGAGCCCTTCCACCACCAAGGGGCTGTTAGTACCCAACAACAACAACCACCCCCAATGATTCCCGGGGAAATAACAACAAAGAAATCTATATGACCTGGCGAGGAAATGTTTTTTCAAACACAAAATTGCAGTTATGATACCCCGCTAGACACCAATTCATTAGGGGCTAGTATGAGTGCACCTACAACACCATTGACTATATCAAAAATTTCTATTGAACCTTTACCAAAAATGGCCAAGGGACCAACAAGGTGGGCAACATACCACTCAAAGCAGACTATAATTATAGCATCGTGGATGACTTAGCACAATCTCCCGCTTCCATTTCCAACTTTAGAAGTCCTCAATCTTGCCCAAAGAAAATGAAAGTCTTTATTTTCTCTCGCGTTAGGGTAATCAGGTCCGTTGGATTCGGCACCTAATGGATTTTGACTTAGATAATGATGCAAAATGAGCATTCGGATTTAGCCAACAATGTGATTGTGTGTTCACTTTTTGTGGCTAAATGAAGTGGAGAAACATTGATTATTAATATTCACTACAAGGAAAATACCTTCTAGCGAATGTTTTTGAGGAACCCCTTATAAAAATACCCTAGACATTCCTTTGTATGGAGGTTACTAGAGGAGGTTGGTGGGCGGAGGTTTTTGTGGATGTTTTCGTCCGGTGCATTTATCATCCCAACTCGCACTGGGAAGGCGTTCAACCCGAAAAGCATCAAGCAAAAACATCGGGCACATCTACGTGTGTCCTGGAGCATGAAACCCGCCCCGTGCATCTTATTATTGTAACGCACCTGGGTGTTTACAAAGATTCTCGCATCTGGCAGATCCTAAAACCCCAGGCCAAAACTAAAAACCACCCTATTCGGTCTTAACAGGGGTGTTCATGACCGGTGCGCCTATAAACCCCCCGCACCGAATAGGGTAACAAAAAAAAAATTACTTCGCCAAAAAACCACATTTTTAACTTTTCAAAGGCCTCAGAGCTCTGCCAATCGTGAAATTTATCCTTTCTAGCCACCCTAACATCGTGCTCCCATTGCACCTATCACACGCACTTCTCATTTACATTATCCACCAATCGCATTTTCACTTTGCAAAAACTATAAAATTTTCTGGCAAATCTCTACAACCAATATGCATCCGGCCTGCCAAATGTACACAAATTTCTTGGTTTTTCATAATTAATCCTTTTAGCGGATTAGAAATGTAAATTAACTTAAAATTAACCGTTAAAAAAAAAAAAATTCGTGGTGCATTCCGAGCGTCGTTCGGCTCGCACTCCGGGGCCGCGTGTTGCTCGTAAATTTATAGGTTGCACCGAAACCGGTGCTTAAGGTATCTACACTAGCTTTGCGCATCGAAAGGTGCACTCAGATGTTTTAAAATTTTAAAAGGTGCAAGAAGGCTGACATCTACCAAGACTGTTGACCCTATGGAATAATGACAATGTTAAAGGATAAAGACTTAAATATCCACCCCGCGCATTTTTCAAATATGACCGCATTCAGCATTTTTACATTTAAGTCAATCTGCAGCGGCTCGGTAAAAGACTACACCGTTGACTAAGTAATGATTTTAGGAATGGGCAGAGTTGACTAACCATATGCCCTGTGTATTATTTTTGTCAATCCATCGCCCTCGATTATCATGGCCCATAGTCAACGTGTGTCCGTTATACCAATGCACCATTGCCTTATGAACAATGCTAGAGGGAAAGCAGGTAATCGAAATTTTCATGGCACTATCTCTAGTGCACCGGAAATTTTCTGGTGCACTTCATTTCCATGCGCAACAAAAAAGGATGCACCATTACTCTGCGGCATGCCTCGTTTTTGTGGTGCACCGACTATTTTTTCTTTTTTTTTCAAAAAAATTTAATATATGTATATTCCTAAATACAGATGTCTCATTTCATAAAAAATTTGTATTTAATATGTCAATCATTCAGATACGTGAAATGAGAGAACAGAGGGAACAACAACAACAATAGGTGGACCATTATAACATGGTTCATGAGTGGGAGGCACGAGAGAGGGACAGAGATTCGTTCCTTGCCCTATTATAGCTACCCAAGGGTTTTATATAAGCAGGCTCTCAAGTTCTATGGAGGAGGCTACTTCCCTAAAGGGCCATGGTGTGTTTTTGAGATATCTTATCTACAGGTGGAATTCCCACCTAGAGGCTTTCCGGGTTAGTCCTAACCAGTGGTACACGCCCACTTAGGAGGAAATATATTTCATTACAGGGCTATCGAGGAGAGGGGTGAATTTTCCCTCGTTCCTAGAGGTTTCAATTGGCTATGCAGCAGGGAGTCAATTGGTGTACTCCCAGAGATACATTAGCGCAGATATACTGTCTCCTTCATATTTTCAGGTCTCTAGAGGTCAGTTACGTATTGGTGCATTTGCTAGTGAGGAGGTGAGGTGCCTCTCATTCTTGATTTTGACCATTTCACACAACACCAGTGACAGGCAACACATTAGCTACTCACTTCTATATTATGTTGATTCTTTAGTAAAAGAGCCACGACTTGTCAGGTGGTCTGCCATTTTTTTGCGGTAGTTTTTTATAGCCTTAGATAGATTTCATGCTCATGCACAAGGGAGGGTCAACTTACCTTTTGCTTCAGATATTTTTTGTTTATTTTTTGAGATGTTTCCAGAGATGGGGCCTACTTTTGTTCCGCAGCCTCGTAGGCAGATGTTCGAGGCACGAATGCACATATGGGGGCAGATGATGCCCAAGAGGGGCGAGACAGTGTTTCCAGCGAGGATATCGCATGATGCATTGGACTTGCTAGCCAGTGTTGACGAGCATCCCTTCTTTATGGTCCCCTGTCGTTATGCTAGTTTGGATTGGCGAGGGTGTGCCAACATCCTCTTCACAGATGATGAGACGTCGGATGATAGAGGTAATATTACTATTTTATTTAAATTTATTCTAACATGTTCTTTAACTTGTTTTTATTAAATTTTGTAATGAAATTGTCTAATTATTGTTGTGTACTTGTATATATTTTGTAGACATTGGGTCTTTTAATGGTGAGGACATGCCAGCACCACCACATGATCCAGGTGTGGATCCTGATGATGATCAGAGTATGCCATATGTCGAGGATCATCAGGAGGTTAGTGCAGAGAGACCTGCTCTTGCTAGTGCACCGGTACCACCTTTTTCTAGGCACGGGAGGCTTGATAACAGATACAGGATGGAGTTGGGCGACCAATTCACTGCATTTATTGTTGAGGCGAGCATGAGGCCCACTATTATGAGAGACATACAGGCCGATGGTAGGTTGTTACATATGTGGAGAGGCGTGCCGCGTGACATGTACAGCCTGATGTGGCATGTCGTAGGAGCTATGACCTTAGATACGCGGTTGAGGAGGACTGTTGCAACGGTTATAGGCATGGTCGAGATGCAGAACGTGATCGACAGTCCACGAGCAACGACACATCGTCTAATGATCGTTCACCTCGCACTGTGCCAGATGAGAAGCCTCCACTAGCATCGAGCAACAGCCATCATGGAGAGCAAGCTGGACCGTCAGCCACATCCAGTCAGCAACCTACAACATCCAGCAGTACTCATGATCATGAGCAGGCTGGACCATCGACCATGTCGAGTCATCACGATGAGCAACCAACAGTTGATCCAGATCAGTAGGCATGTGATGATCAACATGTATCTGAGCTTGTCGAGGCCGCACCATTGACTGAGCAGGCCTTGAATAGTACTACTATTGATGATGTACCACCAGCTGATCCATGACATTTATATTACAGTTTTATATTTTTGACATTATTTAGTTATATATATATATATATAGTCCATGTATTTTATGTTCATGTTGCAGTTGTACTTAATTTACATGTTGGTGATCATCATGATGTGTATATTGTTAGGTAATGTTAGATATGTTCATTTAATGTGCAGCTTGCAGATAGATGTTTATGTGATAGCAATTATTTCACATGGGATGTCTATTCGATGTTTGTGTTGTGATGATGTTATATAATGTTAATTGTGTTTTGTTAGATGATCATGATCACGATGATGTTAGCGAATTTGAATGTGTTTTTTAGTCAAATATGATGTTTGTACGATGGTTCTCATGAACGTGATGTGTATTAATTAATTTAATATTAAATGATCATGATATTGTAAAATTGTAATATTTGTAATTCTAATTGTATGTAAAATTCTAAAATTGTAATTGTAGTTGTATTAATTGAAATTTTAATTGTAATTGTATGTAAAATATTTGTAAAATTTTAATTGTAATTGTCATATTTACTTTATTGTGAAATGATTGTAATTGTAATTTTAATTGTAGTTGTAATAACGTAAAATTGTAAAATTGTAAAATTGTAATTGTAATTGTAATTGTAATTGTATGTAAAATTCTAAATTTGTAATTGTATTGGTATATATGTAAATTTGTAAAATTGTAATTATAATTGTAAATTTTAAATTTGTAAAATTGTAATTGTATATACGTAAAATTCTAAAATTGTAATTGTACGCGAAATTGTAAAATTGTAATTGTAATTCTAATTTTATGTAAAATATTTGTAAAATTTTAATTGTATTACCGTGAATTGATTGTAATTGTAATTGTAATTGTATGTAAAATTTTAAAATTGTAATTGTAATTGTATGTGAAATTGTAAAATTCTATTGTAATTCTAATTGTAATTGATGTGAAAATTTTAATTGTATTAATGTGAAATGATTTTATTAAAATTTTAAAATTTGTAAATCTGTAAAATTTAAAATAATTGTAAAATAATAAATCTAGAATAATATGAATTATTGTAACATAATAAAGTTTAGAAAATAATGCAAATAAATTCATGTACTTTAGAATTATCATTATTTTACTATGATCTTACATACAAAAAAAAGGAACTTTATACAGTACGCCATTGTTTCTGAGATCAACATAATTGCAAATTATCAAGTGAAATATTGATTTTAACATTAACACAATGCAAATTACCAATTAATTCAAAATACATATTATATTGTTTTGAAAAACCCATCTTAAAAAGTATAAATATTGCTGAAATAACACATGTACCATATCACTCTCGGTTCTCATGATCACCTCGTTATCTTCCAGCTCACATGGCATGATAACACTATTGTTCTCAAAAATATGTTTTGATCTAGGGTCATGTCTCAATACGAACCACCAATCCCTATCCAACACATCTAGGTAAAAAAACACCTAGTTGCAGTGTTTGGGGAAAACATAGGGCTCTTTAGCTTCATCCCACATCTTTCCAGAGTTGCAACATATTAGCCTACTATCGCGATCTTCCTTTACATTATTCCGATCAAAGGTGTCCCACCACTTGCACCTAAAAATAACACATTGGAAAGAAGAGAAATCCACTTCAATGATCCCTTATAACTTTCCGACGTAACTTAACGTCCCTCATACTAGGTTTTGATCATGGTGGCTATATTGACTAGATTGATCTAACTCGACTTCCACTCCACAGTCTTGTGTGATGTTTCCAGCATCGACATTTTCTGTGCGAAAATGGTGTCCATATGCCCACATAGATGGGAACAAATGCACCTATGATAAAAGAGTTAAAAAATTCATAGTGTCATGTGTCTTATAATAACCCAATAGTTAAAATATGAAATATAAGTGGCTTATAAGTTTCAAATTTACATATAAATTAAATAGATTGTTACCGAGTTGCTGCACCCAATCCCTACGTTTAGCGCATCCTCTTCAGCACACGGGTAATGACCAGTTGCATCGTATTTCTCTCTGACTTGGTCAACAACCCAACTGTTGGGGCATATTTTTGGCATATTTTCTTTTAAATGATCGGGATAAGGCACACTTCTACCATTCAACCATCTGAATTCTTTCCTGTCACTATCCCATTTCATCCTCTTTTGTTCGTACAATGCGACCCACGGTTGTGTTGCTTCAGAATTGTAAAGAACGAATTTATTGATTGCTTCAATTTCTGCATTCACTGATGAAATCAAACCGAAATTATATAGTACTTAGAGATCAAAATATACATTATATCGAAGTTCAACATGAATATTTACTCTGTGTAAATTTGAAAAATTATAAGTCGCTTACTCTTTATCAAGTGCTTTTTTCCACTCGTTTGGAGCAACTCCCCTTCTCTTTTGTCTTCATCCCTTTCATCTTCCTAAATCACCGCACCTGGTCTTTTGTCGATCTGCTTGATGTACTCATTGATATAATATAAAGACTCATACGATATGTACCCCTTTGCCATAGACCCCTCGGGTTTTGCCCTTTGTCGAACAAAACCTTTCAATTTTTTCATGTACCTCTCTAAGAAGAACATCCAACGACAAGAAACTACCCCAACTAATTCAACCTCATCTACTAGGTGGATTAGAAGATGAAATTGTAAGTCCATGAAACTCGTCATTAGCTCCTTCTCAAACATACAAAAAATCTCAACTATCTCTTGACGCCACTGTGGAATGCTAGCCAAATGAATCTCCTTTGACGTGATCCAACGTAGAAATGCAGAGAATTTAGATATGGCACGTCCTAGGTATTGAGGGAATTCATGTTTCACACACCCACGCACAAACAAAGGATAATGCCACTGCAAAGTTATAAACACGTGCAATAATATACAAAATTAGTTATGTTTTATGATCCCCACATGGGATAAAATTTATTAATATAAAAAATAATAAAATCATGATTTTGACATTATATGTACCCTTAGAAGATTCAAATGGTCATGCGATTTCAAACCTGACAAATGGTCATCCACGGTGAAGCAACGCCGTAGTGAATACTCGTATGAAGTTGGCACCCTCACACCCATTATAACTTTCTTTGCCAAAGAAATATCATCTTTTTTTAAAATCCATGGGACATCACCTTCTTTGAAAAACCATGAATTAGAGGGACCAACGCTTGCCACTGATCCCTTACTTTCTAATCTTCATGGCCAATGTTTCTTTTTAGTTTTTGAAGTAATAAGATCTTTCCTAACAACCAATGTGTCACTTTGTTTCGATGATATGTGCCTCCATAAAGAAGATGAAACATTTTTAAATATATGCATGGGATTTAATAAGTGGGTAATATTAAGATGCTCCCAATATGGGAGGTTATAAAAGATAGATTTCCTTTTCATCCCAATGGGCAATTTCTCAACATAGGTGTCGCATAATTCTAGATCATCGAACATAGGCTCCCCATTTGAATCGAAAATTTCTATAAACTCCTTCTCCTTCTCCCTCTCATGTGCTCTAAGCCATTCAACTGGTGTTGTTATTGGAGGCATTTGGGTTCTCTCTCGTTTACCATTGAAAGCATATGCTTCTCTTCTGTCAGGGTGTTCTTCTGGGAGGAATTCCCCGGAGCTTTCAAAGAAGGTCCACAACATTTACATCCAAAATACGCTTTTGTTACAAGACCTCTGAGAATATTGTATACAATTAATATGCATGGCACGTTAAAGAATATCATGAAGATCATAATAATTACAACGAATTAAATAAATAATATGTGAAAGAATATTGTTACGTATATAAACAAATCAATAAATTAAACATGCAATTTACCAGAGAAAAATCCTAAGTCTAGATAATCATGTGTCGTGTAAGCACATATGCCATACAACGCAAAACTCCTCTCTGCTGCGATGGGTCTTGATACATCGTATACATTTATCACATCCCATAATTCCTTTAATTCATCTACTAGTGGTTGTAAGTAGACATCCATATTCTTCACTTGTCTTCTACTAGGGACTATGAGAGCAAACATAAGATGTTCATTCTTCACAGACAACCATGGGGAGATATTGTTATTGATCACTACTACAGGCCAAACATAATAGTTGGTGATCTGGAGGGAATGTGAGTTGACCCCATCCATGGTTATGCTGAGTCGTAGAATTGTACTTCATCCTTGAATTTTTCGGGCCATGTATCCTCTACATGCTTCATGGATATTGAATCAGTTGGGATTCGCATAAATCCCAACTCACTTTTATGTGAGGCATGCCATCCATGCAACATAGCTAATTCTTTGCAACAAAAGAGCCTTTGAATCCTTGGGATTAGAGGCATGTGCCTCAATATCTTAAAAGGAGGACCAGTACGTGATTTACCCTTGTTTTTTTATTTATCATACCTGTCATGCCCACATTTCAGACATATCTCTTTATCTGCATATTCTCCTCTATATAGAATACAATCATTTGGACATGCATGATATGATATGTACTCAACACCCAACATTTTCAACAATTTATTTGCCTCTTCGCAGCTATTGAGCAAGACATTATCACTCGGAAGAACCTTATCTTTGAATAGCCTGTAGTTGGTGATCATGGAAAGATATATTAATAAATGTACATTAATGCCAATATAATTATTAACGTTCATCAAATTTACCATTTGTAATGTTAATTGTACTGTACTGATTATATTTCTCAAATTTATATAGGGGAGGACTTTATGAAAACTTACCTGAAAATTTCCGAGAAACATGCATTTGACAAGCCAAACTTTTCTTTCAAGTTGTACAGTAACATATTTTTCCCAAACTGAGGAGACTTTGACTAACAGCCAGTTCCAAAGAGAGGGGTGGTGGAAGCAAATTTAAGGCTTTCGAAAAAGGTGTCAACGATATGAGCATCATCCCCTAGCTGATCATCATTTTGGAATGCATCTAACAACATTGTCTCCATGGCAGTCGTATCCCTTAAGTAATCATCCATACCAACCTCTATTTGATTACCTCCATTGCCACCTTGTGAACAACTACTATTGTTGTAGTCGTTCCTAATTGGTGAATCTGGATGTATCGGGAATTGAATCGGTGGTTGATTCAACCATTCTTGGTATCGTTCCTCTCCGGATTTTTCTCTTAATTCAGTCTTCTCTCAATTTGACATTGTCGTGGGGTGCAACGGAAGATGGTAGGTAGGTCGCTCATCATCACTAGAATCCTAATAATTTAAAAAAAATATTTGAACATGATTAATACAAAATGTATGATATCAATTAGTAACCACGTTGACAATATGGAATGATTAATTGGTTTGACATTGAAATAATTACATTAATCAATATACCAAACAATTATAATTATTACCATCATTAATGTCCCGGGATTGTGGCTAGAAGATACAATATTGTTACAATTGGCAGGGTGAAGCGACTGTCCATTTTCATCTACCAAATGTGCCTTGCGGTATGCTGCTCCTGAAAAGAGCTTCCGACATTTTGGAGCTAAGGTTTGAATATTTTGTGCATCTGAACTCGATTCTGAATACGTGTGAACCTGCAAATTTGTATATATTATAAATTTAATAAATATTTGCATGATTGACATGGATAAAAAACATAAATTCAATTAGATAATGAAAATATAAATAAAATATGAAGTAAATATTACGTCTCGAGATGGATAGGGAGAACTCCGTGATGGACTTTGAGAAATATTATGGAACGAGCTAGATTTTGAAGCATTGTCTATTCGATATAATTATGATATTTTCTCCCTGCATTTGAGCAAAATCAACAATAAATTTTGTTGCATACACCTAAAATTAATTTCGGTGAATTAAAAATGGACTTCTTGTTATCGGTGCTAATATACAGATCACCGCACCGGTACGTTTTCGTTAATGTGCATCAGTGTCGTGATATAAAATGATGCACCGGTGTGGTGATATTAAGTGATGTACCGGTGACAAATAATCGCAAATAAAAAAAGCGCAACTCTATTTTCTTTAAGTGAAAAAAAAGCGGTAAATTGAAAATGGGCGGCAAATTTTTTTCGAAAATCTAATTTCATAAAACAATTCTTTAAATACTAAACACTTTTCACTAGTTCACTATTTTTGCAAAAAAAATCAGTCAGAGATTTGCAGGAGACATACTTGGAGAAACAGAGCACGAGAGCACTATGGAGCAGCGAAATACGTTTGAACAGAAGTATTCAGACAATTAGAATTCCAAACCTTTGGTGATTCAAACCCTGTAGCATAGAATTTCAAACGATCTCATGATTTAAGTTTATTGTTTTTTTTACTTTTTCTGCAATTTGTTTTACACAGTAAGAAAAAAATTTCAATTTCTTTTTCATTTTCAGAATTAAAATAAATAAATCCATTTTTACCCTAAACCCTACATTCGTTTTGTTTCTACCCTTTCTTCTCCATGTTTATGTGATTTCAGAATTAGGGCTTTTCATTTTAGATTTATAGGGTTTTTGTATTGCTATATATAGGCCTAAGACATCCAACCCACGGGATGACTTGCATAGTCGGATCCCAATCCATATCGGTCCTTGCGTGATATATATATATATATATATATATATATATATATATATATATATATATATATATATATCGGTGCGCCCTGCATAACCTAGTGCACTGGTGCACTGAATTATCCCAGCGCACCGTGAAAGTACTATGATAAAAAAATTAAAAACGATTTTTTTTTTATCAGTGTGCCATATGTAAAATAGAGCACTGGTGCGCTATTTCTTTATGGCGCACCGCGAATGTGCCATTTCGCAAGAAAATGTTTTATTGTGTTAATCGGTGTGCCATGTAACATATAACGCACTGCACCGGGTCTCCTAGTTGACAGAGAGCACCGTATGGTGGTCCTTTGTTTGCGCGAGGCGTTTATGCTACAAAAACTAACACTGGACGATTTTTATTATTTTCTCTGTGTTAATCGGTGCAGTGGTTAAAATGTAACACACCGGTGCTTCTTGTTGACATAAAGCATCGTACGACCTATTATACTGTTTGTGCGGTACGTTTATAAGACACCCACTTACTTAGACGTAGGTCGTCTAACTGAATGGCGCACCGGTTTTTTGAATTTTTTTTTTACTTGAAAAATTGAAAATTTATTTATAAATATATTATTGAATGATACGGTACAGGTTTGAGATTGATAAATAAATGAGTGACAAGAGATCAAGTAACAAAAATATTGATAACACATCAAGAAAAGAAAAAAAGACAAGTTCTTTGTAATTTTCTTACAAAAAAATTATTTTTGACTTATATGTAAGTTTAACTAATATGTATTGTTCACTGTGTATCATGCAGAGCCACAAAATGATGAAGCTCGATAAGATTATTTCTGATCTAGGACTAGAAGAGTGTAAAATCTTGATGGAAAATTTGCAAAAGGATGAATCAAGTGAATGAAAAATACTATCGATCCAATATGAGTTTTTTTTTTTAAATTTCATTAATAATATACTTAAATTATTAGATAACTTTGTACCGAAAAATATATTAATTCCTGTTTAGTGTTCTACAAAGACAAAGGGACCAACAACTCGAGAGAAGGAATGTTGTTCTAAGAAAAGAAAAAAAATAGAACATGCAAATGAAAATGAATTGCTCCTTAGCTCATCTGGAGTGGTGTTCGAGGTTAACGAAAGGGGGAAAAACTTTTACAAATGTTTGAGGGATCTAGTGGAACGAATGTATAGACGTTCTTTCCACATACAATACAAAAACCAATCCAATGATTCCAAGAACCATATTTTATGTAAACTACAGGAAGAGATTCCAGAGAATTGGTCAATGAGACATGTCAGACTTTTAATAGCAAAAATGTACAACAACAAAAAGAAGGAATGAAAAAGTAATATTCTTTTAAATGTTTGTCTAGAATTATTTATAAATATCACTTTTGTTATACTTACTTTTCATATATCAATATAAAAATTAAATAATTTATTGTCATGTTACATTTTCAGGAAGATTATGAAAATTTCAAAAGATGAATGAGCTGATATCAGAAATATGCTAGTAGGAATGTCCAAAAAGGTGTACAAGGATATGGTCAAAAAAATGGAAAAAATTGCATTGTGGGAGGAGCCGTCTCAACAACAACGTGCTTCAAATGTAATATGTAATCATTGAATTTTATGATCATTAGGGAAAATAAATAAACAATTTAGCATTAAATATTAATTTTCAAGTATTTTCTTACAGAAAATAAAAGAAAATGGAACCCATTCAACACATAAAATAGGATGACAAGGAAGAAAACGATTGATATCTAAGTTTGTGAGTAATTGTTACTTCCTTATAACAACTTAACTAGATTTCATTTTTGTATTTTTAAGTTGTTTTACAAAAATCATCATTGAATGTCTCCAAAGAGGTGCTAACATACAAAGAAGAACCATCGAGATGAATTGATTGACATTGGGTTAAATATGGGTTGTGAGTATATGTTGGCATATCAAAAATTAATTGTGGAATTTGTAAGCATCTATCGATCTTGTTTTACTTAGCTCCATCTATAATTAATAGAACAAAAAAATCTTTTATATTAAATATATGATTTGTTATGGGGTATAAAACTTGTAGGAAACAAAGTATGGAATTGTGCCAACAAACTAAATCTTGAAAGATGGCATACTACATGGTTTTGAAAGAATGTGTATAGTTCATGAGTCAATTGTTGCTATGGTACGTCATTTTTTTTTTTCGATTTACATTGATGTATATTATTTAATATTGCAATTTTCATTATTCTCACCAATGTATATACACTCATTACAATTTATTTTTATGTTTGTAGATGGAAAGTGAAGAAGATCAATAAAACAATCAACACCGTGAACAAAACATTCCTGAAAATAACCCAAGTCATGGAAGTAGCTCTAGCAGTGATAGCAGCTCAAGCGAAGAATGATGATCACTATGTTTGGATATCAAAGCAAGGCGTTGTATTTTATGAAATATTTGTCTGTGAAATCAGACATTTTGTTTAATGTAATGGACATAGTGTCCCAATTGAAAGACAAAGGGATACCAATAACTATCCCATTTTGTATGACAAAGGCTGTCTTCTATATATATATATATATCTATATATAATAAAATATGTTTTAATTTATTCTATTGCGTTCTCCATTGTCGCTATGAAATGTAACACCACTGATTAAATTTATGGATGATTAAATATTATAATGAAGAGATGTGAAATTTGATGATATGATATAACAAATTAATCCAAAAATCACATTCAAATGCACTAATAAAAATTTAATTCATATGAATACTATTAAAAGATATATGTCGTCTTTTGATGAATAATGAATTAAAAAAAATCACAATAATTATGATATGATATAACAAATTAATCCAAACATCACATTCAAATTCATTAATAAAAATTTAATTAATATGAATACTGTTATAATATGTGTCGACTTTTGATGAATAATGAATTTTAAAAAATCACAATAATTGCACTGTCACAGGTCGATGTTTCTAAAAAATACAAAATGAACACCGGTGCGTGTTAGTTACTTTACACCGGTGCGTTTGTATGATATAGCACACCAGTGCGTTTCTACGACCTATATGCACTGCACAAATACCAATACCAATTTTTAATCTCAGTGTGTTTGTGAGATACTGCACACTGGTGCATTTATGTGAGTCTACGCATCGGGGCATTTGTACAACCTATGGGCACCGCACAATACCAATACGAATTACAAAAAATGGTGCGTTTTTCGGATACTGCGCACCAGTGTGTTTCTATAGCTTGATGTACCGGTGCATTTAGATGACCTATGGGCACCGCACAAATCCCAAGACCAATTAGAACGGCCCCGTGCATTATATCACCGACACTGCCCCCATGTGCGGTTTTATACCTTGATGACCCGGTGCATGCACCTTCGACCACCCCGGGCCACCTTCTAGATGACACGAACCGGTGCGTTGATACCTTCATAGCGCACCAATGAAAAAAACATCCATAATAACCTCTGGCTGCCCAGTTTTTTTAGTTGTGTTGAAATTCCGTTAAAAGCTTTACCAAAACCTTCGTAACCATAAATGAATGTTGTAGCAATTTTTTTGACAATTTTAGCCAATTTTATAACACTAAAAACCTCCTTTATAACCTCCGCTAGAGGGTCTATTCCTTATAGTGTTTATACTAAAATAGATAATCTTTATATTCCAATTCATTTAGATACTTTACTGATGAGCCATAGTTTGGCAATGGCATTAGGTTCTTTCCTCTTAAGTTTGTTGGGGAATTATTATAAAATTTAGTTGCAATCTCTTATTATGAGCCCTTTGTGAGTGGGCGTATCTATCATATCTCCGCTAGAGATAAGTTACAACCATTCTAAACATTATATATTTCTACGTACATTGTGATTTTTTTTATATTGTTGATTCCTAATAGAATTTGGTTTTCATTACAATACTTTGTATTTTATATTATATTTTATCTTCTTTATGAAATATTTCATGTTCTTTCCTTTCATTTTCAATCCAGTCTAGATTTATGATTTTGAGGGTAATATACTCTATTATTTTCTTTGTGTGTCTTCCAAGAAGTTTGGGCACATGGAATTAGGAATTTATCTAATAAAGTCTAGTGAAAAACTTCATCAACGATACCCAAACATCCTTCCATGGTGGTAAAAAAAAAGAAAGAAAAATAAGTAGAAGCTCCTATTAAGTTTTGATGATAGAGGAACAAAATGATGGGTCATTTTAATTGGACCCTTTGGTGACTCATAATGATGGAGGTACCTTCAATCAGTATTCAATTCGAAGGAAAAACACCCTTTAAGGGACTAATTGATTTTGATATCCCTCTTTTTGAAGAATACATAGTATCATAATCTTTTAAGAGATGGTTAAATATTTTAGAGGGTTATTTCCCTATTCACAATTGTTCCAATAGTGAGAAGATTAAATTCACACTCCTAAAGCCCCCTCCCCATGTCAAATATTGGTGGGATACTAACCATGTGCAACATGCCATAGTTTATTTTGAAATGTTCGTGCAAAATTCAGCTGGGAAAGTTTTGTTGATTCCCTTGACGATAAGTATTTACGTATTAGAAACTATAAATACCAATGCACGAGATAAACAATCTTGCATACCATACAATGCTAGGTACCAATGACTATGGGCATCACTTGGTCCTCAAAACCACAAAGGCATAAATACATTTAAGAGGAAATGGAATTTATGATCCTTTCTTCATTAGGAGAAACTTAGTGTTATATTTTCAATATTAAGGAGAATATTTTTCATAAGGGTGAGAAAGAAATTAGAGATATAAATCCAGCACAATGAAAAAAGGATAAATTTTCTCCTAACTCTCATAACAAAGGACAAAGCAAAGGATGACCAACCTTTAAAAAAATTAGTCCAAGTGACATGCAAAGAAAAGGAACTTGTTGAAAATGCAGCAAGATGATGGAGCTTAGTGAAATGAAGTTGCCTTCACTAAGTGGGCCCGCAGGCAAATTCTGGTGCAAAGTCTATTTTTAGACATATGGAGCATGGTCCAGGGGTTGCAGTATGTTATTCTTGGAGTATTGGTCATGTTGGTAAAAATATATGAACCTCTATTTTTTGACCTATAGGTCGAAGTCTATATTTAGACTGCCTATCCTAAAAATAGGGAAGTCAAATATTATTTACCCTTAATAATATTTGGACTATAAACTTCAGTTTACTCTCTTGGAGCACTTCAGTTCGAGCCTTGGAAGTGGCTTATGCATCTGACAGAGGAATTACGCTATTCCCAAGGGTTTGATGGCATCATGCATGGTTGACTTCAGTTAGGACTTCAGTGGCAGAAGTTTGGTGGAGTTAATGAGACGGCTAGTGGAGTTGTGTTCTGTTTATTTTAGTTGAACTAGTTGAGATTAGTTTAACTAGCTAATCAATTAGTTATGAGTGGAGTGAATTAAATGTTATTTAATTCATTAATTAGTAACTCATTATTCAACTCAAGAACACATCAGTTCACTACAGTGCATGATCAGTTCAGTGGAGACCAGTGAAAGAGGTAGATGAAAGGGTGGAGTTAGCTATCAGTGGCGACATCAGTTGTGCATGAGATTTGCACCACACTTGGAGGATTTGTCCATGAAAATTGCGCAGTCAAGCCAAGGAGATTCGAATCTTGGATCTCTATATAGACAGGCCATGATTGCGCAATAGAGGCAAGGCAATTAGCGGTGAGTTTTGAACCAGTAACCTGTTCAAAACTGAGCTAGATTGTGGGTAACTGTATGAGAAAGTACTGAGTACATGTGAGGAGTATTGTACTGAGTTTGTTACTTGATTTATCCATTATAATATACACAATAGCTGTGGGGTTTTCAGCTATAAGCTTTCCCCATACATACTGTGTTAATGTGTATGATGATTTGATGTGTTATCGCTTGATTTTATTTCCGCATGTTTGATGATCCGAGTGGAAGAGATTATGTGTTGCATATAAATTCGAATTGTATGTGATCAGGATAGTCTCGGTGGATAATTAATCATTATTCAGCAAATTTCTACATGGTATCGGAGCTATTGAAGCAGAGATTGATCATCACGGTGATTACAAACTTATTTCGGTAGACAGAGTCTGCATGCGGGCCAGGTAGCCTCCGGATTCATCTTTCTTCGGAAAGTGAAAGGTCTGGTAAATGCCCCTTGCAGTCAATCTCTGTGCTAGAAATAATTTGTTCTCACAGATCTAGAGCGGTTGAGCTTTGAAGTGGAATTCAAAATTTTGCAGCAGTTTTGTTTTCTTGGTGCCGGTGTTGAAAATGTCTTTCAACGGTTTGCGACTCAAATATGCTCTTGAAGGCAGTTCGAATTATGTTGCATGGAAGGATCGCATGGAGGCAGTATTAGAAGATAATGGTCTGAAGTAGTTCGTAGATACGGATGTCCAAAAGCCCACTGATCCTGCTGAAGTCTAAGCATGGCAAAAGAAGATGGCGAAATGTCGAAGGATCCTGTTGGAGGGCGTCAAGGATCATATTGTATCCAGCATGCATGGAAAGGCTTCTCCATATTTAATGTGGAAAGCTTTGACGGATCTATTCCAGAGTAAGAGCGACCAAAGGAAGCTGGCGCTCAAAGATAAGCTCGGGAACATCAAGATGGAGAAGGGCGACAGTATCGCCAAATACCTCACGAAGTTCACTCAATGCAGAGATGAGCTGGGAAGTGTGGGGGTGATTGTCGAAGACGAGGACATGGTCGACCTGGCTCTCCTTGGTCTTCCGAAGGCTTGGCACTCATATCAAGATAGTGTCAATGGTCGGGAGAAGCTACCGAGATGGGAGCGCCTTTGGGCGGATCTCATGCAGGAGGAGATAAGGAGGACTACTCGAGATGGATCTTCATCAAAGGGAGCTGATGAAGAAAACTGCGCTTTGATGTCCAAAGCTAAGAAAGGGAAGGGTAAGAAAACCTCTCATTCTGGAGCTAAGGGCAAGAAGTAGGATATGGCGAAAGTGAAGTGTTTTCACTACCATGATCACGGACATTATGCTACCAATTGTCCAAAGAAGAAGAAGAACAAGCAAGCGGGAAGATCTGCAGATGGAGAAGCTTTGGCTTCACAGTTTGAGCTTGAATTTTCACTGATCGCATGCTTGGTTTCAAGTGTGATGGGATCGATGTGGTTCTTGGACAGCGGTGCGTCATTTCATATGACGGGAGATCGGGAGTTGTTCTCAGATCTGGAGGACAAAGATTTGGGTGTGCACATCGAGATGGGCGATGATGATAGATACAGTGCGACTGGTATCGGTACCATATCCTTTCAGAGGGAGTCTGGTAAACCCTTTGTATTGAAGGATGTCATGCATGTACCTGGATTGAAGAAGAACTTGATCTCTGTGGCGATGTTGGAGGATAAGGGGTATGATGTGGTCTTCGGCGAAGGAAAAGCCTTCCTGCGCAGTAAGACTACTGGAGAGACCCGGAAGATAGGGGTTCGAACTCAGAACCTTTATCAGTTGCAGGTAGATGACTGCGCAGCTATGGCATGCAAGGCTGGAGATGTGGTGAGCCGGGATGATGAGGGCGAACTATGGCACAGGAGATTGGGCCATCTACACCATGGAGCTTTGAAGATTCTGCAGCAGATTTCTACTGGACTTCCTAAGGGCACTCTTGCGCAGTCAGATCAGTGCAAGGGGTGTACTTTAGGGAAGTATGTGAAAGCCACCTTCCACGAGAAGGATAGTCGCGCCACGACGATCCTTGAGAGAGTTCACACAGACGTGTGTGGTCCTTTCTCAGTTGCTTCGACAGCAAAGCACAAGTATTATGTGATCTTTTTTGATGATTTCTCTCGAAAGTGCTGGATCTTCTTCATGCAGAAGAAGAGCGATACATTCGCAAAGTTCTGTGAGTTTAAAGCACTGGTCGAGAAGGAGTCGGGGAAGAAGGTGATTGCTCTAAGGAGTGATAACGGTGGTGAATTCATCTCGGCTAAATTCAAGGAGTTATGCAGCGCAGAAGGGATTTGGAGAGAGCTCATCGCACCCCATAACCCACAGCAGAACGGGGTGGCTGAGCGGAAGAACAGAACGATCGTGGGTGCTGCACGGGCGATGTTGCATGATCGGGGCCTACCCCTTCACTTGTGGGCTGAGGCATGCAATACAGCAGTGTATGTGCAGAACCGTTGTCCTCACAAGGTTCTTGGCATGAGTACACCGGAGGAGGCTTATTCTGGCAAGAGGCCTGATATTTCCCATTTGCGGATTTTTGGTTCTCCTGTCTACATACATGTGACGAAGGATGCGAGAAGGAAGCTGGATCCAACTGCTGAGGTTGGAATATTTGTGGGGTACACTGATACACCTCACAACTATCGGGTGTATTTTTTAGACAGTCGAAAGACTGTTGTGCGACGGGATATAAAATTTCAGGAGGAGAAAGCCATGCGGTGTTCGCTTGAGAGGGAGCTACACTTGCATGCAGATGAGGAGCTGTTAGTTCCTAAGGAGGAGCTTCCGGATGTGGATCAGCCACAAGAGGAGGTTCAGGAGGTGGAAGAAACCACCCATGCAGCGCCAACCATCAGAGGGTGCATGCGCACTACAGAAGCTGAGCGACTGGCTCAGGATGCAGAGAAGGTTGTAGGACCACCTACAGCACAGCGCAGACAGAGACAGTCACCGGATCGGTACACTGGATACATGGATCTTGTGAGTCAATGTGTTGTGACGGAGCCATCCTCTTTTGAGGAAGCTGTGGAGGAACCTGCATGGGTTGATGCCATGATCGAAGAATATGATTCGATCGTCAGGAACAGTGCATGGGAGATTGTCCCAAGACAGGTGGGGAAATCAGTGGTGGGTTCGCGATGGATCTACAAAGTGAAGCAGGCGGCTGACGGGAGTGTGGAGAAGTACAAGGCGAGATTTGTCGCCCGTGGCTTTTCACAGATCGAGGGGATCGATTATGAGGATACCTTTGCACCTGTCGCAAGGTACTCTTCCATACGGACGATCCTTGCTCTCTCAGCGCAGATGGGGTGGCACATTCATCAGATGGATGTGAAGACTGCGTTCCTCGATGGAGTTATTGAGGAGGAGGTGTACATAGAGCAGCCTGAAGGTTTTGAGATCTTCAGCAGTGAGTTGCATGTGTGCCGACTCAAGAGAGCACTGTACGGGCTGAAGCAAGCACCTCGTGTTTGGTACACTCGGATAGACAGCTACTTCACCGGGCTTGGATTCTCCAAGAGTGAGGCGGATCCAAACCTGTACTAGATTGTGGTGGAGGGGAAGCTGTTGATCATCGTATTGTATGTAGATGATCTGATTTTGACTGGCGATGAGCAGTTGATACTTTCATGCAAGGAGGATCTTGCACGAGAGTTTGAGATGAAGGACTTGGGCATCCTTCATTATTTCTTGGGATTGGAGATTTGGCAGCGCAGCGGAGGACTGTTTGTTTCTCAGGGCAAGTATGCCCGGGAGATTCTGGAGAGGTTCAACATGCAAGGCTGCAAGCTTGTTGACACTCCTCTTCCTGGTGGTTGGAGGAAGGAGGATGCTGCTTCAGCAAAGGTAGTGGATGCCCTTTGTCCCCATCGACGAGTTGGTGGGAGTCGTATGTATGGTCAATACCACGACTTTGATATGCTATGCGATTAACCAGCTTTCACAAGCTGGTTCGCCTACCAAGCTCCTTTTGGAAGGCGAGGCAAGCATGTATTGCGCTATATTAGAGGCACATCGGGATATGGTCTATGGTACGAGACGGAGGATGGGTGAAGCTTCACCGGCTTCAGTGCGGATTAGGCGGGGAGTCAGCGGACCCAGGAAGAGCATTTACGGAGGAGTTTTCAACATTGGGTCGACAGTAGTTTCCTGGTACAGCAGGAAGCAGAGATCCGTGGCACTCAGTTCAGCAGAGGCCGAGTACATGGCAGCTAGCTTGGCTGCATGCGAGGCTATTTGGATGAGGAAGATCCTCGTTGGATTGTTCGAGTTGCATTTGGAGCCTACAGTGATCTACTGTGATAACCAGAGTTGCATTAAACTCTCGGCTAATCCAGTATTTCATGATAGGTCCAAACACATCAACATCAGGTACCATCATATCAGAGATTGTGTTCAGCGGAGAATCATGATGCTTTCATATGTTCCCACGGAGGATCAGGATGCCGACATCCTGACGAAGGCGCTCACCAGGAGCAAGTTCGAATTCCACGGAGGCAGGATAGGGGTTGCAGATAATCCATATCTTGCTGAGAGGGAGTGTTGAAAATGCAGCAAGATGATGGAGCTTAGTGAAATGAAGTCGCCTTCACTAAGTGGGCCCGCAGGCAAATTCTGGCGCAAAGTCTATTTTTAGACTATGTCTAGTTTTAGACATATGGAGCATGGTCCAGGGGTTGCAGTATGTTATTCTTGGAGTATTGGTCATGTTGGTAAAAATAGATGGACCTCTATTTTTGGACCTATAGGTCGAAGTCTATTTTTAGACTGCCTATCCTAAAAATAGAGAAGTCAAATATTATTTACCCTTAATAATATTTGGACTCTAAACAGCAGTTTACTCTCTTGGAGCACTTCAGTTCGAGCTACAGAAGTGGCTCATGCATCTGACAGAGGAATTACGCTATTCCCAAGGGTTTGATGGCATCATGCATGGTTGACTTCAGTTAGGACTTCAGTGGCAGAAGTTTGGTGGAGTTAATGAGACAACTAGTGGAGTTGTGTTCTGTTTATTTTAGTTGAACTAGTTGAGATTAGTTTAACTAGCTAATCAATTAGTTATGAGTGGAGTGAATTAAATATTATTTAATTCATTAATTAGTAACTCATTATTCAACTCAAGAACACATGAGTTCACTACAGTGCATGATCAGTTCAGTGGAGACCAGTGAAAGAGGTAGATGAAAGGGTGGAGTTAGCTATCAGTGGCGACATCAGTTGTGCATGAGATTTGCACCACACTTGGAGGAATTTCCCATGATGATTGCGTTGTCAAACCAAGGAGATTCGAACGTTGGATCTCTATATAGACAGGCCTGGATTGCGCAATAGAGGCAAGGCAATTGGCGGTGAGTTTTGAACCAGTAACCTGTTCAAAACTGAGCTAGATTGTGTGTAACTTTATGAGAAAGTACTGAGTACTTGTGAGGAGTATTGTACTGAGTTTGTTACATGATTTATCCATTATAATATACACAATATCTGCGGGGTTTTCAGCTATAAGCTTTCCCCATACATACTGTGTTAATGTGTATGATGATTTGATGTGTTATCGCTTGATTTTATTTCTGCATGTTTGATGATCTGAGTGGAAGAGATTATGTGTTGCATATAAATTCGAATTGTATGTGATCAGGATAGTCTTGGTGAATAATTAATCATTATTCAGCAAATTTCTACAGAACTTGAATTCAAACAAGAACATGCACTAGAAAATTTGGCAGAAATTCCGACGGCCAATTCGTTGCTATTCCGACACATAGTCGTCTCAAGAGCGACAGTTCGAGGGCGGACAAACCGTGGTTTGTCATGCCATCGCAGTTCCGACGCACGTAAAAAGTGTCGCACTATCGACACTTCTTCCGTTGCTTCCGAACAAGCGTCACTCTTCCGACGTCTCACAAACCGTCGCGCCTCCGACGTTTGTAAACTGTCGAACTTCCGATGAAATGTGGTTCGACGTTTGGAACGTCGCTCTTCCGACACTTGTAAACGGTCGCAATTCCGACCCAACGTGGTCCGACATTTTGGACGTCTCTCTTCCGACGTCTGTAAGATGTCACAATGCCGACGATATGTGGTCCGACGTTTTGAACGTCGCTCTTCCGACGTTTGGAACGTCGCTCTTCCGACGTTTTTAATCTGTCGCAATTCCGACGAAATGTGGTTCGACGTTTTTATACTGTCTCTCTTCCGACGTTTCTAGGTTGTTGCAGTTCCGACGTCTACAAGGCGTCGGTAGACCGACGGAGGGTTCAATTTAAAAAAAAAATTTAAAACTTTAAAAGACGAGAAACACTATTTTGAATATATTATATGAAGTAAAACAGTCCATGAAGTCATTACATTTTCACATCTGAAGATTGGAACCCAAATATCCATCCAGAAAAGTGGAAGTCCCACCCAGAGAAGAGAGAAGGCATCTATAAGAAAGTGAAATAGCAGTATGTAGAATAGTAAAGCAACAGATAGAGTACGTACCGACGTCCATTGTTCCAAATACAAATTAAAGTACCCAAAATCCTTGAACAGAGAAAAACGCTAATCATGTGAGAGTGTGATATGTCCAAAATATAAAAAGACCATCAGACCATATCAATAAACCAGCAACATAGACCAGCATCGCTAGTTTTGAAGGCAGAGTGATAAACATTAATCATTTTTTTTTCACAAGAGAAAAAAATTTGTTTTGAATATATTATATGAAGTAAAACAGTCCATGAAGTCATTACATTTTCACATCTGAAGATTGGAACCCAAATATCCATCCAGAAGAGTGGAAGTCCCACCCCAGACAGTGATAGAAAAATACCCCATGTCACATACAGGGACTTGATATAAAACCCAGTAACGGTCCACATGGAGATTATCGACAATCTGAGAAAGCATCCAAATATGCCCGAGGCATCTATAAGAAAATGAAATAGCAGTATGTAGAATAGTAAAGCAACAGATAGAGTACCGACGTCCATTGTTCCAAATACAAATTAAAGTACCCAAAATCCTTGAACAGAGAAAAACGCTAATCATGTGAGGAGTGTGATATGTCCAACATATAAAAAGACCATCAGACCATATCAATAAACCAGCAACATAGACCAACATCGCTAGTTTTGAAGGCAGAGTGATAAACATTAATCATTTTTTTTTCACAAGAGAAAAAATGTTGTTTTGAATATATTATATGAAGTAAAGCAGTCCATGAAGTTATTACATTTTCAAATCTGAAGATTGGAACCCAAATATCCATCCAGAAAAGTGGAAGTCCCACCCCAGACAGTGATAGAAAAATACCCCATGTCACATACGGGGACTTGATATAAAACCCAGTAACGGTCCACATGGAGATTATCGACAATCTGAGAAAGCATCCAAATATGCCCGAGGCATCTATAAGAAAGTGAAATAGCAGTATGTAGAATAGCAAAGCAACAGATAGAGTGCCGACGTCCATTGTTCCAAATACAAATTAAATTACCCAAAATCATTGAACAGAGAAAAATGCTAATCATGTGAGGAGTGTGTTATGTCCAAAATATAAAAATACCATCAGACCATATCAATAAACCAGCAACATAGACCAGCATCGCTAGTTTTGAAGGCAGAGTGATAAACATTAATCATTTTTTTTTTCACAAGAGAAAAAAAGTTGTTTTGAATATATTATATGAAGTAAAACAGTCCATGAAATCATTACATTTTCACATCTGAAGATTGGAACCCAAATATCCATTCAGAAAAGTGGAAGTCCCACCCCAGAAAGTGATAGAAAAATACCCCATGTCACATACAGGGACTTGATATAAAACCCAGTAACGGTCCACATGGAGATTATCGACAATCTGAGAAAGCATCCAAATATGCCCGAGGCATCTATAAGAAAGTGAAATAGCGGTATGTAGAATAGTAAAGCAACAGATAGAGTACCGACGTCCATTGTTCCAAATACAAATTAAAGTACCAAAAATCCTTGAACAGAGAAAAACGCTAATCATGTGAGGAGTGTGATATGTCCAAAATATAAAAATACCATCAGACCATATCAATAAACCAGCAACATAGACCAGCATCGCTAGTTTTGAAGGCAGAGTGATAAACATTAATCATTTGAACAGATCAAGAAAAACGCTAATCATGTGAGAATTCTAAGTAAAGTTAATCTATTAACATTGCGAATAAAATTACACCGAAGTCAAAAACATTGCCTGGCCAGACTCATGGAAAATTTGTCATCAAAAATTTAAAAAATTAAGAAGACTTCCCTCATACGGGGAAACCAGTCTTGAACGTTTAATTTACAAAATTCAAAAATATTACAAAGGTCCAGCACAGTAAAATAATCTAAAAGCAGCCCAATTAAGTGGGCCTACTAAGCAAGAAAAACAAATTAACCAAACTACTCCTCTGGTGGTTCCTCCACGATTCGGCACCATCCTTCGGAAGGTCCAGGATCGCTAGGTGCTACCTCCACATGCATGCCACGACTCCCCTCCTGAAGGCCCGAATGCTGGCCGGCTTTTTCCGAGCTCAGACCCGCCGGATGGGTGCATTCTTCCTCCGTTTGGGCCTCCTCGCGGAAAACCACAGTGATTGAAGCTGTGATTCTTGGGCGGTTGAGAGAGAAATTAAAGGAAAATTGCGCAGTGCGCGTCGTGGGAGAAGGTGAACTAGCGATGGGGAAATGAGGAGTAGGAGAATCCATACGGTGGCTAGATCCTACAAGCCGACCCCGCCCACTCCTAGTATTTGGATATCGACCTAAGTAATAATCACTGGACTGGCCGGAAGTCATCTCTGTTGAGGTGCTGGAGGGAGCGCGCCGGGATTGACCTCTAGTGCTCCCCATGCGGCAACGCATCCTATGACGCACGCGAGGCATGGGTGCAATCTCAGGCGCAGTGGGCACAAGAGACGAAGAAGCAGAATTCCAATTAACAGAGGAAGACAGACAGAGACAGAACCGAGAGAAATGGAAATATGCAGCAAAGTCTAGGCAGAAGTTCCGCTGGCCACTTCTCCTTATCGTCACAGTTAGCAGGCAGTGTAATCCAGCAACCGGCTCGTCTAAAAAACCATAGCTAAATGCCATTTTTTCGACCCGACTGGAATGCAATCAAAGGACGCCTGTCATAATTAATCTCTGATCATTAATAATGAGAGCCGAAGGCCGGATCATATTGGAGCATGCGGAATCGCTCAGAGGAGTGGAGGTCTGATCTTGAACAGTGTTAAAAATTAATTAATGCGGATTTGATGTGAAAACTTAATTGAACAGTGTTAAATGTTAATGCGATTGATATGAAATCGCCATATCCATATCCCATCGCCTTAAACGCCATCGAATGCACCCGCAGCCGGGAGCAGGGCAAGTTTTTATTGAGGACACGTGGCAGAAATTGATTGGAGCGGATCTTTGTTTGGGCCGCTCGTGCAGTGGAAATCCGGACCCGAAAAATATTAGGGCGAATTTGATAAGAAATTCGCGTCACAACTCTCCCTCCATACGCCAGCCCAACTTCGGACCCGAAAAAGATTAGGGCGGAATTCATTTGGTTTTCGCGTCACAAAATTGGCCGACGTCAGCAGGCTATTTTGGAACGCGAATTTGGTTTGAATTATGGTTTATCGCCGTTTGAAGTCCGACGGGCTCGACTTAAGAACAATTTTGTTTGATCCCATCTTATAAAATTGTGTTGGTTTTCTTTGATAATACACATATTTATAATAAATCATGGGAATACCACACTAGTAAACATGTGGAAAAGTTATATAAATTATTGAGAACAATCATTTTTATGTAAAAATATCCAAATGTGCTTTTGGAAAATAAGAATTCGAGTATTTGGTTCATATTGTTTTAAAGGAAGGAGTGAAGTTGGAGCCTCAAAAGATGCAAGCTATTACAAAATGACCTATTCCTAAGAAAATCAAGGTTCTTAGAATATTTTTTAGACTTGCATGATATTATTGATCATTTTTTAAGAATTATGCATGCATTTCAAGTCCACTCACATATCTCTTGAAGAAAATATCATTTATATGGAATGATGAGGCTACTTTGGCATTCTCTCTTTTAATGGATGCCATGTCTTCTACACCAACATCGGTTGCACCTACTTTTGGTAAAACATTCATAGTAGATTGTGAGGCACTAGGACAAGGAATTTACGTAACATTAACACAATAAGGGATATCATTGGCTTTTAAAAGCAAGGAATTCAAAGAAAATATTTGGTGAAATTCAAGGAATTCACTTTTGTTAATAGGTTTATGTCACACGATGATGCAGGGGCATTAGGCACTAGCTAGCAATGTAGGAGGTTTTTTCCACATGTTGTGGCTAGGAGGGTTCAAAAACATTTGAGTTGTAACAGCTAGGTGTCAATACCTCAGTTGACTGTATTACTTAGACTAGTTAGAGTTGTAGGAGTCGAACAGTTTCAATTAGTTGAATTATTATAATTAGACCTTTTGATTTCTAGAACGGTCCTCTCAGAGGAACTGAAGAGCCATATGTTATGTATATAAATTGTAATTCCTCGGATGAATAAAAGTAGAGATGGAAGAGGAGAGTAGAGAGGGGATTTCTGCAATAAACCTCTGTGTGTGAACAATTGTTTCCAGTTAAATGATTTCCAAGCTTAGTTTCCATTGAATTATCTCAAACTGCTAATTGTAAAGAATTGTTTAACTGTGAGGAAATTGGGTACTGATAATTCCATTCTTCTGTCTTTGAATTCCCGTAAATTGTTGGATAACCCTGTGAACTCACCCCACCCGAAGGCGAGGTCTGTGTAGAGAACCGGGGTCGTGAAAACTATTCAAATATAAAAATCCCGCTTAATAAAGAGACAAAATTGTTGTGCTTTCGGAACCTGACCCGAGGATTGGACATGAGTTAACAAACAAAAGGATAGCGGAACCAGACTTGCACCCGTGGTCAAGCCCTCTACCAAAACCACGAGCGGAATCTCAAAAGCGGGTTGCCCATATCGCACGGCTTTTGCGGAGTAGGCGGTATTTCCTATTCACGAGCGATTCCATAGGGAATGTGACACGTGGTGAAGTGACCCCCGGAAAACCACCGTTTAACCCGCGCCATCGCACGTTAAAGCCCGACGTTGGAAGCCGAGCGAAATTGCCAAGAGTCGTTGATTTGGAGAAGGGCCATCGGACGGTGGTCGCACGTTGAACTTGCTCGGAGGTTAACTAAGGTGTGCGGAGGATAGCCAGGTACGATACGAGTGTTTGATTGGTTATTGATATATATAGGTGGGGTCGGAGTATAATGAAATTGTTTAATTAAACGATTGGCGGATAATTAGCATAAGTCTGGAGCGTGATTGTTGTAAGGCTGGGTGGTGAAATATAGAACCGAAAGTTCATTACAAGTTATTTATTTAAAAAGAAACGTGGAGTATAAATACAAAGTGTTGAAAGTTAAACATTGGTTATAAGGATTGGAGATAATATAAAGTCGGGAATATAAATTAAAGTCCAACCATTGTGGATAGTATTTATTTATCAAATTCTACGAATTTGATAAATAAACCCGAAGAAAGAAGTCAATTAAGACTCAGGCTGGAGGAAAAGAACGGGGTACACCAAGGGAAAATGCTGACACAGCGATTGTAGACACACCAGCTCTCCTTGGGGGTCCAATTTCAGTTTTGTTTCGTCACACGATGATCTCTCTTCTCTGGCATTTACTTGTATTGAAGATCACTATTCTAGGAATAAGGAGTTATTTTCTCCAAAAATAACCCTAGCCAAACATTGACAATGCATCAAGGATATCTTTCTATGCTTCATAAGTACATATGTTCTACTTCTAAATCATGTCTTGGAAGTGGTTGTTTTGCTGGAAATTATTCACCAGTTGGTTTCATACCAAAGTATTTTTCACATTTTCAGCATCCAATACATGAAAAAGATAATGGTTTAAAACAACATAAATATTTGAAATTTTGCAAGAATTATCTGGCACACTTTGAATATGAATTTTGAAGTCAAGTGCATGATGCTGTATAGGATCAAGTGTCATTTTGAATACCAAATGTTTCACAAGAAACTTCTCAACATACTACCCTACAGTAAGGATTAAATGACAATATTGCATCAACTATTTCCATAATAAAAGTGCACCTCGGCCATAAGACTAAACAACTAAAAATGTTGTAGATCTAACAAGACCACACAATCAAATGTATTCCACAAGGCCAATATTGTATGAAAAATGAAAAGGAGTTTGCAACCAAAAATACCTTAGGCAAATAATTCAATTAGATACACCAAACCATCAGCAAAAAGGAAAACCAGCCTACTCAAAAGGCAAGCGTTTACCTCCTTTGACAAAATTTTTAGTTCCGAAACAAGGGCCTTTATTGTCTTGTCAATGCCCCTAGTAATTTGAACGGGGTTTGCACCTGCTGCAACAACCTAAACAAAAAGGTTTCATTTCAAATTGTTTTCCACAAATTTAAGATACAACCATTGTCAGTTTTGTATTTCCTAACAAGCTCATAAATTTTGACAAAAGAACAAAATTTTTTTAATACCTGATAGCAATTTTTTCACTCAAAAACTATCTTAGACTCAATAAGCCCAACCCAAAACTAAAAAACCAAACACCATAAGACCCTACAAAAATGAATAGATGATCTTAATCCGGTACTATCGACAAAAAGTTACCTTTACACCCTCACTTATTAAACCCTGTGCTGTTGAATTTTAACTTCAACTGCTGCAGCAGAAGGACGGATGCAGCAGCAACATTTTTTTTTGGAGGTTGCTTGCACGCCATCTAGAAATTTAATTCAGCATTTAAAATTCCTGCAAGTTTTTTTTGTAGACGGCTGCAGCCATATTTCTGTACATGATTGTATTTAAACACAACAACCAACATTAACGCAATTCACCAACCAGAAATTAAACAAATAGAAATTTACCCCCCAGTTTTGTAAATTCAAAAGGAGGACACGTGGAGCATTAATATTGGATCGCATGAAATTGAAGGGAATCTGAAAACCTGAAAACCGGACCCGAATTTTTTATAGGGCGCATTGGATTGAGAATTCGAGTTAAAATTAGGCAGACGTCAGCATCCCATTTTGGAACGCGAATTTGGTTTGAAATTCAATCTATTTAGACTTTTGAAGTCCGACGGAAAGAGTTCTTTAATGTTTTGATAGTTTAATATATACATATGTTATATATATATCATATGCGAAATGAAAGGTGGGCCATAGAATTTAGTTTTAATTTTATTTTTTTTAAAAGAGGGTTTATTATAATATGTTTTATATGTTATGGCATATAAAAATAAAAAGGTCGAAAAAGCTTGGTAGTTTTTTTTATAGACAGTATGTAAATTTTTTATTACACAGCAGTGTGTAAAAAGTGAAAGACTGAGTGTAACTTTTTAAGTGTGTATGCACAGCAGTGCGAAAGGGAAAAACACAGCGGAGTGTTTTAGAGACAGAGTATGTTTGTTTTGAACAGACAGTGAGTTGGTTTTATGCACTGCGTTTTGTAGCAGTCATAATTTTGTAATCCCTCTCAGTGAGGAAGAAGTGTAATAGTTTTTTTTGAGTTATTGAAGGGAATAGAAGTTTGTTTTCAAAGTATTGAAACTTTGTCTCCTGTCAAAGAAATTTTTATTTTCTCTGTGTTAGAGGAAGGGAGATTTATTCTCCATTCATTTTTCTGGAATTTTTCAATATTCCAACATGTGCAAGAACAACATATGTTGTGGTTCCATCCCCAGCTAAATCATTTGTCTTTGCCACAGCTTGCCTTACCAACTTGGCCCCAATATTTTCAATTGGGTCCTCTAATTCAACCAATAAAAAGGCCAAAACCATAGCATTGAGATACATTTCATTACATTGTCAATAACAATAAAATTTGACTCAACCATAACCTTTTCCTTTTATTGTTGTGAAAAGCTTTATGCATTACTCTAATGTGGCTAGTCCATAGGCCAAGTAGACCACTGGGTAACAAATATGTTTCCTTTCACCTTTGAGTTTCAAATTATGCCTACCAAATCTAAGACATTTAAGAGGGGGAACTAATACAACGTTAAAAAGAAAACTAGAGCACACATCTACAAATTACCTCCTTAGCTACTGTCACACCATCATTAACTATTTTCAGAGAACCATGCTTGCTCTCCAAGACAACATTTTTCCCTTCGCCCCAAGGGTGACTCCAACAAGATCAGCAAATTTGTTCACACCGCCTGCAAGACAAATTGACAATGCTTTCAGTAAGTGTGCAATTGAATGCCAGACCATATGCCAAAACAACCCTCCATGAAAAATTAAAATAACAAGTACAACTCCTTTTCCATAGCTCTTGTATTAACTACCTTCTCTCTGTCGCGTAATCTCAGAGTCCCTCTTCTGCTTGAGCGATTAAAGGAAATGGGTGAAAAAACTGAAAGAGAAGACAATTGTCTGCCATAATTATCAAACATTGCACCCAACTTCTTCCCCTTTCCATTGTTACCCAATGAGGTAGATGTGGCAATTGTTGTCATACTGCCCAAAGCAGAGGCCATCTTCTCTTATGCTGAATATAGAATTACAAGATATTCATATTAGTATGAACCTTAAAAAACATGACTCCCATTGCTAAAAACCACTTTTAAGTTGTAACAGGCAAACTAAACAACTATCGTAACTTTTGGCAACTTCTGGAGCATTAAGAGAGAAACAACCAAAGAGAAATACAACCACAATCCTCATTTTAATGAGACCGTACTATATATTTGCATTAAGATAATAGAAAGAAATCACGACTATATTAAGGCCAGCACAAAACAATCTTTAACCAGTGTCTCTCGCGGCCTTCGGGTTGCCATGCTAGAGGTTGCATATTTTTAATTTAAATTCTTGACCTCTCGTGCCCATCTATGAATGCATCCAATGGGATATCTACATCAAATGCTCCTTTATATCCCCAAAAACAAATTCCCTACTACAAGAGCACCAGTATTGATGGATCACCCACACCATCCCACCCACTAGAAACGGTGAAAAAGGAAACCCGAGAAAACTTCTGAAATATCTCAAGATGACTATATGGGTGGTTCTTATGAATCAACCAACCATTGAGAACATGCTCATCAATCCAAACCATGAGTATTATGTGACAATATTCAAGCAGGCACTGAATCGGATTTCTGAAGCTATGTTAGAGAAACCCTAAACTCTCACTGAAAATAGGTGAAATGTGGCACCACTCAGAGATTGACATGTGCCAATTGGTACAAGTGGTAGAAAATTGGCATGCTCAAACAACGAGGTGATGCGAGAATGACATGAGGGAGAAAATATCAGAAAAGCCCCAAATCTGGAGAACTAAAGCTCATCACCAACCTGAGATTGACAACTTTACATGATGTAACCTATGAAATCGTAAATGGATAAATCATAGTAACAATAAAGTAACCTATGTAACAATAAAGTCGGATTCATCCTAGGAGTGGTAATGGGAGAAATCATAGTGAACAACAGGAAACATGCAGAGTTGCTTACAATCAAATAGATGAAAAAACACATACAAAAACCTAGATAATAATCATGAACAAGCTTAATATTGAATTATGAACTGTAAAGGAACTTACAAAATGTGACATTACGAACCTGGTCAAGCACACAAGCAAAAATATCCTGGACATGACCATGGTTGACAAGTTGTATTGCTCATGATGCAAGAGGATTTGTACCTGCACTGCCAAGTCAATCAAAATCCATCATTATCTATACAATAAATACAAGTAATTGATGTAGTATTTTTTACTCTAAGATGGATTCTTATGATAATGTTAGAACATATGTTGAAAATGTCAAAACATACCTGAATAAGCTCCTCTTCGTTTCAAGAACAATTTATTGGAGTCGCATGAACTTGGAACAAGCCTCCCACAATCTGAAAGAGTAGAAACTAAGTCAACAGTGACTTTTTTGTTGCTACGTTGGATCGAGGGAGGTTTGCTCCAAGATTAAATCGCTCCAATAAATTATTCTCTACTAAACAGGGCCAACCACGTGAAGGTGGAAGCTCTTATGGCCCCTCCCTCCCCCCTCACATCACTCTCAATTCCCAATACCCAATCTATATTTCATTTTTTACTTTCATGAGCATAAAAAAAAATATTCAATAACTAATAAAAAAACAATTCAACAAAAAGTACGCAAGGAAACATTGCAATTAATGCTTGACATAAAAATAGTATGATAAATGAGTTTTATATATAACGCAAAAAACGTTCCAAGTATGGTAACGTTTGTCTTATAATAATACAATATTTTACATTGTCAAATTTTCTTTTTCTTCTTCCTATTTTTAAAGCTCCTAATTCCATCATCAATATCATCGTGCTCTGCTCCTGTTTCGTGCCTTTCAACCCGCACTGCTGACCTAGTTGCGTATTCACGATGTCTGGGCTCATCCAGTGACGGGGCATCGCCTACAAAAATAGATAATATTAAATTTTAATTGTCGGTTTTTAAATATCATTGAACTAGTTCGGTAATATTAATAAAAAAAATTGCAATGAGATTATTTACCTGGTGCACCAGTTGTCGCCGCTGACCTAGTTGCGTTGTCACGATGTCTGGTCTCATCCAGTGACGGGGCATCGCCTACAAAAACAGATAATATTAAATTTTAATTGTGAGTTTTTAAATATCATTGAACTAGTTCGGTAATATTAATAAAAAAAATTGCAATGAGATTATTTACCTGGTGCACCAGTTGTCGCCGCTGACCTAGTTGCGTAGTCACGATGTCTGGTCTCATCTAGTGATGGGGCATCGCCTACAAAAACAGATAATATTAAATTTTAATTGTCAGTTTTAAATATCATTGAACTAGTTCGGTAATATTAATAAAAAAAATTGCAATGAGATTATTTACCTGGTGCACCAGTTGTCGCCGTTGGGACTGTTGCCCTGTCTTCCTCTCTGGTGGTAAGATCCTCAAGGGAAACATTCTCTGTCATATAAACAAAAAACGTTATAAGGACAACCATCCAGGTATAATTAGAAAAAATTATAAGTGGAAATTAATTACCGTCACGGCCCTCACTGATAGCAGCATTGTCGGCCTGGTCCCCACTACAATGATCAGGTTGCACGAGAGGATCATCTACATCTGGCTTTAAAACTGGGTTATTTACCTCGTCGGTAGTGTTTCTCCCCTGATTTAAACAAAGTTGTTAGACATTAAATTTATGGACAAAAACAAAAATATTGAAAGGTTAATGTTTTACCTTATCAGGCATTGTAGATCTTGGGACCTGCCCCAAGCTTCTGCGACGTTCAACTACAGCTTGATAGCCAAAACGGAAAGCAATCTTTTTATCTTCCTCTGTAGTTATTGTTCCAAAGTCATCACCCTACATTATATATGATTGTGTATTTTTAATCATATCTGATAGGATTACAAAAACGTTGGAAGGCGATACAATTAATTATAAGATGTTTAGCTACTTAATTACAATTCTTGTAGCTAATTTCAAGTAGCCACCCTGGCCGAGCTTGTGATGGCCCTTTTTCTCTATCCTAGCTTTGGTTGCCTTTGAGGTGTCAGGCAACCTAGCATCAAAAGATTGAAGTCAGATATGGCGTAGCACACTTTTATTTTAGACATAAAGAAAATTAAAGCTATTGAATTAAAGTTGTAATTTACCTTGCGGGTCCAGTTGGCATTTTTCCTTCTTTCTTTGCCCTTTTCTCTTTTCCGTCATGGATGAGTGCTCTCCACTCACTCTCTGAAACTGTGAGAGGACGCTCATATCTAGGGTTAAATTACAATTGCGTCCTATAGGTGTCCCTGGTATATTTCAAATATTTGCCGGCTACCTGAGCCACCGCTTTTCTGTCAAATGTGCCGACCCCAAAAAGGGCTTCTAGATAATCTAGAAGTTCTTTTTTCAGGTTGGAATTCTAGGAATTCCACCCTGTACGTATGGTTGGGCCAAAAATTACCAACACATGGCTCTCCAGAATCCTGTAGAACTCATTGTTTCCTACACAGAATAAAACCAAAAGAAAAAGAAGATATTATCATTAATTTAAAAATAAAAATCATGATAAATATGTTTTAGATAAAGTGCATGAAATAGTTAAAATATTAAAATTTACATGGGAGTTGTACATGCTTTATAGGGACACCCTCATCATTCACCAACAACGTGCCATTAATGGTCCCTGTGGAGCTGACACGTGTAGCTCCAGGAAACGCAATAATGTAGTTGGCCATATCGGCCTCATCATTGCCAACACGTTCAGCGGTTGGCTGGGTGTCTGCTTGGGCAGGGTGTGTTTCTTGGCTAGCACCTAAAGGAGTAGAAGGTGTACGAGAGGGTTGTTGGGCAATCTCTTGCCCTTGTGTCCCACTACCACCAACACCGGGTTCAGAAAATGCCAGAAAACGCTACATACAAAAGAACTTTTTTTTAGTTTAGTCAATGTAAAAATTAAAAATCAAACTATCACAATTCATCTCATGCAGAACAAAAAAAATATCCTTTTGACTTTTTATTATTACCTAATATCTTTCTAGCTGCCTCATAAGATGTTGTATCCTCTCTTCTGTTTCAGGTGTTTGAGGCGCGTCTATCAAAGTATTAAATTCCGACCTTGCTTCTCGTGCCTTTTTTTGCAACAAGAACACTGGAGATAGGGATGAAGAAAGCTCTTCCTCAAAGAGGGAATCATCAGGCATACCATGGCTAGGTGTCTGCATATTTGAACAAAATTAATATTATTTCAATTATGTAAATAAATAAAATACCTGAAGATAGAGAAATGCTGGCACTTTACATGTTCTTTCGCTGGCCTCTTTCCGCGATCATCCCGTCTCGGGGTTGTTCCTGCACTGCTCTGATCAGTCTGCCACATTGCAATAAAATTATAAATGTAAAAACTTGAAAACACAAAATGAAAACTGAAATAATTTCTAATAAGACACCGGAAGGCAGAGTTAGAGTTTCAAATATGCCTTGCATTGAATTCAGTCCTGGAAACATGTCATTGCACATTAAGGCACCCAAACATTCACTCCACGAATGATATATTTAAGTAGGATTCTCCTATTCTGGGAAAACACCATACCTATAATGCATTCACTTGCATGTATAAAGGGAAAGGAAAACATGTTTTCATACAACGGTGACAAAGGCATCTTGGGGCAAGGTATCTTCACTTTTTATTTATGTTGTTCACCCACACCACTCTCGTGTTTTCACTAATCCTGTTTTGTCATTTTTGGATTCAAATTAAGTTAAGGCCTTAAGTATTTTTTGACCTTTCGGTGTAGTTTTTATAAGTGGCATGTATGGATTTCCCATTAATTCTGCACTTTTTCTCTTCATGCGCATGTTTCCCTGGAAATCAAATGCATGATTTAGTCCCATACATTTAACAAGTTGTTGGATCAACTCCATTGGCAATATCATTTTTCCTATTCAATCAAAATTTATCTCAGTTAGGGTAGGTAGGAAGGTTTTCCCTTTGTATTAATAGGGCACTTCTAGCTTGCATTTTTATTATATCTTTCAAATTTAGTGTCGTTTCAATTAGGGCATGAATTTTTGCAATTTTTAAGGTGAGAATGAACAAAGACAAATTTTTGTGATGGATGATTGTATATGACTCCATGGCCAGAGGAAAAGGCACTAATCTACTTCTTCAAATATCTATAGTTCTCATTCACCTCATACGGAGATGGTCCCTGATTTTGAGCCAAATGTTGCAGCAAAAAGTTCCCCCCCCTCCATAATTTGATATTCAATGGAAATTTCTTAAATTGATGATGGGGCATGATTATGGAACATTGGCACATACATATGTAATGGAATTCCAAGATCATGATATATGTTTGCATATGTTTATGGCAATGTTCCACAAAGTCCCCTGGAGGTGGGAGCGAGGGGGCGAGGGAGCGCCGGAGCGGCCTATGCAAAAGCTCCCTACCAATTTTCAGGAAACGTGGGGGGACGTCGGGGTCATAAAAATTATAAAATTTAATATTTATAATGTAACTATATTTTTGCAAGGAATGTATATACAATCATCATACACTTGCATCATGAAAGATAAATCATAAATGATAAAATTACAAATCGATGAATGATGAATCATATAATTGAAACAAATTTAAAAGTTAAAAGTTAAAACATACATCATACAATCATGCATGTAGGTTTGTAAGTTTGTAACTATATAATCATTAATGTAACTACTAACAATGTACAATGAAAATAAAGTTTAAGATATCATATGACATATTATATCAAGATTCAAAATAGAGTTTAAACTCAAGTTTACAACTCAAGTCTGAAACATAAAACTTAAACACAAATAAGTTATGTCTGAAACATAAAACATAAAACATAACATATGAATATCAAATGATATCATCATACTGATAAATGAGCATAAATGCTCAAGTTAATGCCCCACTAGTCTCTGCATCCAACTTCTGCACGAATATATCAAGATCAACCATGTCACCATCTGAATCGGAATCACTTGGATTCTCAAATATGCTAAGTGGCACATCAACTTTTAACACGAAACCATAAACTAAAAGGGGCGGTGAGGGGACGTGAGGGGGCGTGAAGGGGGGTGTGACGGGGCGTGAGGGGGCGTGAAAGGGGGTGTGCGGGGGCGTGAGGGGGCGTGAGGGAAACGTCCCCTAGAAGTCCCCAAGACCCCGGAGCGCGAGGGGGCGAGGAATCTAGACCCCTAGGTGGGGGGGCGAGACCCCGTGTAACACTGGTTTATGGAGGTGGTGGAGCAAAAAAGAGCTCAAATAGAGCTAAAATTTTTCACATAAAAAGGACTGTGGGCTTGACTAATGGTTCCATTTAAAAAATTATATCTAGACAGAGAATAAGTGTAGCATGAAAACATGCATTGAAAATCCATCTGAGTTTGCATTGTATTACTTATGATGGATTCAAATTTGGGTTTCAAAATGCCAGGTTATGGCATGATTTTGTCGAAAAACCCTTAGTTGGATTCTCATGTTGGTTTAATTTATATTTTAAGGTTGTTTTTCAATCTTTGGGTGATAGTAACTCTTGAACTAGTTTACCAATGTGTAACAAACATATTTCAAGAATAAAGTTGTGATTTTTTTATATTATTATTATTATCTATTAGCTACGAGTATTGACACCTAATGCCTGGAATTTTGACATCTTGATAGCATGGATAATTTCGAAAATGTTTCTAGTAATGTTAACATAATAAATATCATTACGTGTCTTCAATTTTGTCACCATAATAGACCTGTGATATGGACTCATCACACAACTTCATATGCTATGTCCCAACAAGTTCAAACTGGTTGAACCTACCTCATAGTGTGGTTATTAAGGACAAGTTGCTTGATATATAACTCGATAGCATAGACCACGTTGCATTTCTAAAAAGAATCCTCAAGTGTCAAAAAACTTCACAATATGTTCTACTATAAAGCCTTTTGGGATACCTAAAATAATATATGTATCATTGATGACTTTTAAAGTATGACAAGATCCAGAGGGAAAGGAAATCAATGGAAGAGTGATCCACCAATGAGAACCTAGAATTTAGCATCGGATGAGTTAGAGTCTAGGAAATTGAAACCCTATAATTTTAATTAGTGATGAAGGAAATCACATAGGTAATTATATTTTCATGTAGAATAATCTGTTAATTCAAATTTAAACTACATAATATGAAAGGCATACCATAAATTTTTCCATGTAAGTCCAAACAACCTATAAAAAGGGAAAACCTTCTTTTTCCATGGGAAATAATTTACCTTTCCTTTTCAAGATAATCTAAATCACAAAAAATATGAACTATACTGCACACATTCTTGGATAATGTGAAAGTGGAAAAGGAATACCCTACACAAGTGATGCACACATGTACATTTGAACACTAATAGATTTTTGTATTTGAAATGCAATGCTTGTTTTCATTTAAATGTAGGGTTTTTAAAGCAGGGAGAAATAATGGCTGCCAAATTAATAAGCGTTTCTTTAGGAAAAATTTAAATCTTCTATTCTGCAGCTGAGGGCGAATGCTGAGAGCGAATGCTGTTCTGCAAGAGCAGAGGGTGAATGCGCGCGTGATATTAGACGTTAATGTAGCACACATGTACATTTGAACACTAATATATTTTTGTAGTTGAAATGCAATACTTGTTTTCATTTAAATGTAGGGTTTTTAAAGCAGGGAGAAATAATGGCTGCCAAATTAATAAGCGTTTCTTTGGGAAAAATTTAAATCTTGTATTGGGTGATGAAGATAATATAGGGTATTGAATCTTGATTCTTGACATCTAGAGAGAACCCTACAGCCTAACACAATCCAATGGAATTGACCAAAAAAACCCAAATAGAGTCAACCCTACTATAGGAGGAAGGGCCTGCAGTAAGAACTTACCATTTTGCAAGTGCTGAGGGCGAATGCTGTTCTGCAAGAGCTAAGGGCGAACGCTGAGGGCGAATGCTTAGGGAAAATGCTGTTCTGCAAGAGCTGAGGGCGAATGCACGGCGAATGCTGTTCTACAAGAGCTGAGGGCGAATGCTGTTCTGCAAGAGCTCAGGGCGAATGCTGAGGGCGAATGCTGTTCTGCAAGAGTGGAGGGCAAATGCGCGCGTGATATCAGACATTAATGTAGCACACATGTACATTTGAACACTAATATATTTTTGTAGTTGAAATGCAATGCTTGTTTTCATTTAAATGTAGGGTTTTTAAAGCAGGGAGAAATAATGGCTGCCAAATTAATAAGCGTTTCTTTTGGAAAAATTTAAATATTGTATTGGGTGATGAAGATAATAGAGGGTATTGAATCTCGATTCTTGACATCTAGAGAGAACCCTACAGCCTAACACAATCCAATGGAATTGACCAAAAAAACCCAAATAGAGTCAACCCTACTATAGGAGGAAGGGCCTGCAGTAAGAACTTACCATTTTTGCAAGAGCTGAGGGCGAATGCTGTTCTGCAAGAGCCGAGGGTGAACGCTGAGGGTGAATGCTGAGGGCAAATGCTGTTCTGCAAGAGCTGAGCGCGAATGTTGTTAACGAAGTGGAGGGTGAATGCGCGCGTGATATCGAACGTTAATGTAGCTATTGCGACGGATACAAAACAATGAAATCATTTTTATGTAGCGCGCATATAAGTTTCGAATTTTTATGTAGCGCGCATATAAGTTTCGTATTTTTATGTGGCGCGCATATAAGTGTCGTTATACCGACGGCGGAAAAAGCATCGCTATTGCGACGGGTACCTAAACGTCGCAATGGCGACACCTAGACATTGTGTCGCACTTGCGACGATTGGAGTCGTCTCAATAGCGACGCTTTGGGCCATAGTGTCGCAATTGCGACGTCTTCCTCCAAACGTCACAATTGAGACACTTTTCTAAGTGTCGGTATTGCGACACTTTTCTATAAACATC